>CM035807.1:110339807-110459807 GCA_020466095.1 Chlorops oryzae
AAATTTTAATTTTAATTTTAATTTTAATTTTAATTGTAAGTTTAATTTTAATTACCTCAAAAATAAAACAAAGCATTTTTTTCAATTGTCTAAAACATCTTTCTTTTTTTTAATGCGAAAAGAAATTTTTTTCTTGACTTTTTCTGGCATTATCTTTTCTGGTATTCTTCTTGTTTGGCCGTAGAGCAGTCAGATTTGATGCGAATCATCGAAATCGGTCTAGTCATCCTTGAGCTATAGGTATGCCTCGGAATTCGAATATGTAAAAAAAATAAAAAAAAAAATTCAAAAAAATATTTAAAAAATATTTTTAAAAAATGCAAAAAATTCAAAATATTCAAAAAATTCACAGTCAAAAATTCCAAATTAGTTCGATTTAGTATGCCCAAGGCGTATTTAACAAGGTGGTGGCAGTAGTACAACAACAATGTAAAAAAAACTCGGAAATGTCAAAATCAGTTCACGCTTGTTTGAATTTTGTTCCAATATAAACATTTTTAATTTCGTTGAAAATTGTAAGCGTACGAAATTCAATACAAAATTTTGACAGTTCCGAGTTGAAAAAAGGGAAGAAGAAGAGCAGTTCCAACTGCCACCACCTTGTTAAATACGCCTTGAGTATGCCTATTAAAATGTTGAATTGTCAAATTAACACAAAAAAAGCCTACTTCAGTGAATAAAATATTCAAAAAGCACAGTTAAATGCAAGAAAATTCAAATTATTCAAAATCCGAGCTCTAGTTATAAGATTAGTAAATACCACAACTTATTTTTATATGAGTATGTATGTATGTATATTGAAAATCGTATCAAACTGATAACAAGTAAATTAAAACTTAAATATTTTCGACAATTAAATTATGCATTATTTAGTGTAAGAAAATTTCAATCGAAAATATTTCGTGCCATAATTTTTGTGCCCCGAACTGTAAATGAACGTCTGCGTGGGCTAACTTTCACCCGCTGCACTTTTTTCTTGCACGAGAATATTTTCTCCTCTTTTCATGTTTCGTTATTAATTTTTGACATTTGCCTGCTCATTAAACGTGGAAATTTATATCCATTTGCGGCGAGCGAAAGCAGAAAATGCAAACTTACAATCAACGAATTTCGGCGTTTCAAGAATTCGCTGCGGAACTCGGAAATTTGAGGAAATATTGTCTTGAAGGGCCTTAGCGTCGGCTTTACGTCGTTTGATAATTTAAAAAAAAAACATTCCTTTAAATAGAACTTTTATGAATGTTCCTCATTTCCTTGCGACACGTAGTTCAAAACGGAGCAAAGTAATGCGCTGGGGAGGGCAACTGAGTCGTATGCGGACAGGACTGAGCATTTGTGCGTTCGGTTACAGGGGTAAAAAATAAAAAAATAATAATAAAAATAAAAACAAAAACCGAAAATCTATGAAAGCTCCCATTGTTTAAGGCGCTCTGTTTTTCCCTTCATCATCGCTGCGTTGGGGTCATAATAATTTTATGCTCGCCCATCGGAGCGATTTATTCGTCGCCGTACAATAGCCACGAATGCCGTTGCGTCCATAAAAACGCATCGGAACTGGAATTTCCCAACTTTTTCGATCGAAAATTTTCCGAAATTTTCCTTTTGGCACAATCATAAAATTAAGCAAAGCACAAAAAGCAATCAACATTAAAAGCGCTTGCAGCTTTATTATCCCAGAAAGAATTGGAATCTGTGCCGGCGGGGGTTTGGTGCGTGTGCGCACTTGCAGCATGCAGCGATGTTGGCTGACTGACTGACGCAAAGGGTCACGACATTGATTTGGAGTTTGCTTACCCAATATGTTCTTTTGTTGTGACATGTGGAGGGTCCCGAAATTTTTATGCTCGTCGGCTGTTCGCTCGTTCGTTCGTTCGCCCTTTAACCCTCCACGCACTGCAAAGCATAAAAACTGTGCTCTTTATGGCTACGGCTGAACGAAGCAGTTAATGATGTATTAATTCACGATCACGTAGCGCTCGTAAGATTTTTTATGGCAAGGTCCTTAATAAAACGCTAGATGTGCACGAAAGTATACTTCACTTTTTATGCTGTACATTATATGTGTACATACAGCAGAGTTGTGATTTGGGTGGTGTTGTTTTTTTCTCTCTTCAAACAATCCCCACAGCACGAAATTCTTCATTTTCATTTTGTAAACAAGAGAATTTTCTGGGATACTAAAAATTCAAGTTGATCAGCTAGAGACTGCTCCGAACGTGATTTCTCTGCCCTGGAATGAATCAGGTAACGTCGTTCCAATGAGAAATTGAATTATGGAAGACACCGAAGGCAAGGGGCCGGGCCGCTTCCGATTTAATACAAATCCCGCCCAATAAACACTCTCCAAACTGGCGCCATATGCATCAAGACATCATCAAATTAAATTAAATCACCTACGCCCCCAGCTAACCATGGGGCATACTCGACACACACTCTGACCCAATCCCCCGCATGCCGACACTCATAAGTTTTGTTGTCATTCTCGATTCCCTATGAACAAGTTACAAGCTCTTTACACTTTTATGTGTGTACCTTTCCTATCGATGCAACATATCGTCAAGCTCGACGCTGGAGAAAGTGAAGAGGGGAGTCCATTCCCAATTGATTTAATTTTTTTATTTTTAAATTTTCAATTTGGATGGAATTGGAGTTTTAGAGCAATTTGAGATGTGTCCGAGAAGTGATGATTTGATGATGGTTCTTGATTGATTGCAGGTAAAATAAATTGGAGAACTATTAATTACCTCATCAAGTGAACAGCTCTTATATGAGGAATTAAAAACTTAAATGTATACAAAAAAAAAAACATTAAAGGTTGATATAGCTATAACTATATAACTATAGCTCCAAAATGAGTTCATAGCTTTGCTTCACTGTTCCAAATGTTCGTGGAACATTCAATACTTGTGCACACAAAAAAGTCTGTGTCACCTTAAGAACAATTCGAGCGACTTATTTGCACAGAGCTTAAGCGCTACCAATAAATAAAACCTTCGCAAAATCATGCATCCTCATAGCTTCATGAATTTTAGTTTCAAAGCGAATCAGCGTCGCCAGACGTATACGCAGAGAAAAAATACTACATACCCAATTATATTTTGCAGGGATTACATATGTAATTGGGTATGATGCAATTATATTTTCATAATTGCGTCCAATTATATTTTTCATTACCTGCAATTATATATAGTAATTATATCAAATCATTAAAAAAAAAATTTCAATTACATATATAATTCCGTCCAATTAAATATATAATCGGCTGCAATGATGTATGTAATTGTATCGAATTAGATACATAATTGCGTCTAATTAAATTTGTGATCACCTGCAATTTAAAATACATTCTATATAGCAATATAAAAAGGGGCATTCTCCACGACTGGGCGGAATAAATTTCACCACGTCATCTTCGTGGCCCACCAGCCCCTCGGAGTGCCTAAGGATTTTGAAAATTCAAACACGTTATATACGATCGAAATTATAAACCATTTGAGAAATATAACAACAAACTGTAAAATAAATACAATCATATATATAATATGCACCAATGCTTTAAATTGTAAAAGTAATCAGATGTAATAACATATGTATTCAGAACGCAATTACATATATGATAAATTTAAATTCAATTATATAAGTAATTGAGTAATTGAGTATTTTTCATTTCCTAATTATATTGTAATTGGCTCCAATTAATAATGCAATCGGGGCAAGGCTCCAATCGCATATGTAATTGGTTCCAATTATATTTCGGGAACTTATTTCTCTCCGTGTACATAAAAATTTCGGGACAAAAATTTTGCTCAAATATTTGAAAAATTATTTCCTGTTTTTTCTCATCTGTATTCCATGACATGTAACTAATTTTAACCCTTAAAAAAACTTCCATTTTTGGCGGCGTTTTTAAGCAGCTTTGAGCTTTTAGATCGATGAGAATATTCCTTCAAAAGTGTGAATATTTAATAAAGCGAAAAGGGTTTAAAAATTTCATACAAAATTTCGATTTTCTTTCATTTTCAAGGCTTTTTGCATTACGAGTTCTCCCAATTATCGAAGCAAATACACGTTTAAGGGAAAACTCCCGTATAGCAAACATTGTGTGATCGTAATTCACTTATTCCCAATTTCCCCACACAATTTTTTCCTTCCAAATAATCGACTAAGTAGGTGAGAAGGGTATCGAGGGGAGAAGAAATTTCCCTTCTTCTCACTTGTCTTATCTAATAACTAAAAAATTTCGAAAGAAACATTTTTGAGTGAAAATTGGAAATCATATTAAAAACTTTAATATTGGTGGTATTCACGCAGCTGTGGAAATTCGATTGTGCAAATTTTCCCCTAGAAAAGTTTCCACTTTGAGCACAACAGTGGGATTCAAGCAGGTGTGCAATTTTTGAACCCTCGCACATTTTGCGTTTGTGCAAACTTGTTTGTATGGAACAAAAATTCCGCGGCCGGGCAAATATTGCACATCGATTTTGATGGGCAAAATTTGCACCATGTTATCGCACAAGTTTTGCACGCGTTCTTCGCAGGGTCGTTCATACAAAAGGGAAAAATTTGCACACTTCAATTTGCACAGTTGCTTGAATACCACTAATAAGAACTTAAATATTAGTGGTATTCAAGCAGCTCTGGAAATTCGAGTGTGCAAATTTTTCCCTAGCAAAGTTTCACCTTTGATCAAGGTGTGCAAAGTAGGAGCGTTAACATTTAACTTAAAAATATTATAGCTTAAATTTGAAATAAGTGGTAGCTTTGAATATTTTTTGTATGGAAATGATTGTCGCAGTAGGCTTGTGTAATTATTAATTTTCACACTAAATGCGCATATTTTGCACACCGATTTTGGTTCAGAATACTTGCACACTTGCTTGAATACCGCTATAATAAAACAATCTTGAAAGGCAAGCAATAAATCCACAAAAATTGCGAAATTTTGCACTCTTTTCCCTCGACAAATTTCATCAAAGTTTGTCCTGCACTTTTAGGAAAATAAAAAAAAATAATAATAATTTTTAAGAAATCATCTGGCAACGCTGAAGCGAATCCTTCTACTTGACGTGTTGTCTCAAGCAAGAAATTCGAATACATATGGCAATGGGAAATGAGGCGAAAAGCAAATTTCATCGCACCCGCATCATAAAAAGTGATAAATTTGGTGCTCTTCGCGTACGGGTTTCAGCATCTGAGCCCGGAGCGCTGAGCTAAATTAATTCGCTTGCTAATTTGCAATGCGACGGAAGAAGAGAAATGCGACTTTTTCATTCATGTTGACTTGAAATTTCCGAAGCGCCAAGCAAATGCGATGCGATTAGGGAAATTCTTGTGATTCTTTGTCTATGGAAAAAAAATCTAAAAGGACTTTCAATGTGATTGAATTCTTTTTTTTTTGAAAACTTTTTCGCTTTCATTATAACAAATTACATATGTATGTACCTACATAAATACACATACTTTTCGTCGGCCCCGAAATGCTCTTCAATCACCTAAGCATAGACAAATGGTCGGCAAAGCCTGGCACGGCGAAAACGATTGTTTACTTTATGCGCTTTTGGTTACATTTTAATAGTTTCTGACGCCCGCCCGCGCGCCCGCACACACCTAAGCGTCTTTTGCGCTAACGAACCGACTGACGGAATGACGTACGTCCGAGCGTAAGTAAAATATTTTGTAATGAAAAGTAAACGAAAAAAGATGCAAAGTCAATAAAATGCATTCGCGCAGTCGAACACATTCGTGGCCCCGAGAACTCTCGACGCTCGCCTCAACGTATGCATAAACATTCAGATTTAGTGCTCTTCTGCGAGTGTGTGCGTGTGAGCGTGCGTGTGAGTGCAAATGTAGATGTATTGCCTTGAAGGGCTTAGGAAGAATTTATGCTTGAAATTTTGATGGATATCTTTCAGTTCGCTTTCGGTATCGCACATCTTTGGCCACACCGAACTTATACCGAATCACCGCATTCAACATCAGGAAAGTATCCATCAACACCCGTGGATCACATGCAAACACTGTATGTATGTATGTATGATGTATGTACATATGAGCATTGCTTGTACAATGTACATACAAATATTCACATTTCGATGTATGTTCTATTCTTCTCGTTGCTTTTTCTGGCCTCAATGTTTACAGTGGGTACATTTATGCATAAAATTGAGTTGCCCCAAGACTCCTCGATTCCTTCATTGGAGCCTCCACAAATATTTACCCCCGACGACCGACGACGAAGCGACACTCAATGCGACACTGGGCGCAATTATTGGCCTTTTAAGCGAAATTCAATATAATTCAATTATTCCGGCAATACAGAAACAGACAGACCAACTGTCGTCAACGAGCATATGTTTGCACATATGTATGTATATGGATGTAGCTAGTTACACGGCTTAGGGCCATTTTGTCAAACGGATTAAGCAACTCGTTCTCCATTTCCGCTCGACGTTCGCAACGGCCGGAGAGCTTAGGCCCATTGATCAGTTTATCCGTTTAGCAATTTAATTCCTTTGTAGTTCGCCTCACTTTCTTGTCGCCAAAAGGCACTTACTTGCCTAATACGAGTCCTAAGATTCTTAATGTCAGAGAGCCGTACAGCCGATTTGTATGTGGATATGTTTCCATGTACGAATTAGTCCGTTAATAGTTCAGTCATCAAAGTGAATTATCGTGCTGTGCATACGCCGATTGCACATTCACGTTTGAATTCTTTTCCAGGTTGACTTAACGTAAGAGGATTGAAATCGAAGAAGACGCAGGTAGTTCCTACAAACAAAGAATTTGAATGCCTAGTTTTAGGCTTTAAACCTAGAATTTCTGTCTGCGAATATTACATATTCATCGTTTTGTGATTTTGTTTGTGATTCACCTTAGTTTGGTCGTGTTAAATTGTTCTTGCTGCAAAAAAAAAAGTTCTCCAATTATTGAAGAGAACTTTTGGATTTTTTATTTTTTAATTTTACTTTTATAAAATACATATATTTAATTGGGAAATTTTTGTACGTTCCAATTAGGCATGCCAGTCCCGGGATCTAAAAAAATAGTAATAAATCGTTAAATTCGTAGAAAAAATCGGACAAAATCGATTAAATCTGTTAAATCGGAATTTTATGTACGTCAAGTTAAGGCAATATATTTTAAAACATTATAATGTTGAATATGCCGTAGAAAACACATCGGGACTAAATTCCGGGATTCCGGGACATCCCGGGATTTTGACATCCCTAGTTCCAATAAAAGAATTCGATCTTATTCTTATCGATTGTTGAACCTATCGATAATTTTGCCTATCGGTTAAAGAAACTATCGAATATCGTACTATCTATTATGTAGCCTACCGATTACTGAAAACGATCGATTATTGTATCTTATCGATTGTTGAAACTAATCGATAATTTTGCAACGTATCGATTATTAAGTCTATCGAATATCGAAGCTATCGATTATGTAGCCTACCCAGATCTACTCAAGCCAATCGACTTATTGTATCTATCGACTTTAAACACGTCAATTCCGGAACGTGGCGATTATTAAGTCTATCGATATCGAATTCGTGGCGCCACAAATCCTATCGAAGCCAAGAAGCCAAGAAGTAACTTAAATTAAAAAAAAAAAAACCACGTCATCACGTCATGAAAAATCTTCAGAAATTCTGCGAGTCTTATGTGTGCCATTTTATTAACCAACTGAGAATTATATGCAACATGCCAAACTGAATATGCTATGGTAAAAAGTAGGGAGAGATTTATGAAAGTTAAGTAAGAATTGTTTTAAAAATCCGCCTCCTTGTATATTCCAAGGTGCTATATGGTGGATATTTAAATGTTATACAGCTCAGTACCACATGATAGCAGGACTGTTTTTCCGAAAAAACAAAATGGCGGATCAAATATGGCTGACTTTTTAAAAAAATGCTTGAATTTAGCTGAGTCTCGGCATAATAGGGTTTTCGATGTCGCTGAATTCGAATCTGAACTTTTTTCAACAAAAAAAAATGGCGGATCAAATATGGCTGACTTTTACACAAAGGCTTGAAATTCGCTGAATCTCTCCACAATAGGGGTTTCGAGTTCGTTGAGTTCGAATCTGAACTTTTTTCCGAAAAAACAAAATGGCGGATCCAATATGGCTGACTTTTTTTAAAAATGCTTCAATTTAGCTGAGTCTCTGCTTATTAGGGTTTTCGATGTCGCTGAATTCGAATCTGAACTTTTTTCCGAAAAAAAATGGCGAATCAAATATGGCTGACTTTTACACAAAGGCTCCACAATAGGGGTTTCGAGGTCGCTGAAATCGAATCTGAACTTTTTTCCTATATATAATGCTTTATACCTATAATTAGTTTCTTTTAATAAAAAATTTAATCCAAACAACTTGAAAGTTTAAAATGTATAGTCTGATATCACTATCGATATTCGCACCTATCGATAGTTCTCCAGCTCTATGGCGCAAGCCACTACCAGTTTACGATTTTATACCCAATCGGTCAGTACTGTTGGACTGTTGGCTAGGGTCCGCGGGTTTGCCAAGCCCGTAAATCATATTCAGCCCGATTCTGAATACTCCCGGGAAACTCAGTTTTTTCGAGACTAAAATCCTCCCCTTTTAAATAGATAAGGTAAGGCAAATTATGGGTATGGGTCAAATACCCATTCCCCATAAAATTTCTTACCCCAAATATTTAAAAAAGAAGAAGTTTACTCTCGAGAAAAGTAAATTCCACGGTAATTCGTTCCCCAGGAACATTTGCAATCGGGCTGAATGATTCCCCACGCGGTAACTACAGATGGACAGACGGACATATCAAAATCAACTCGAATTTCGATCCTGATCAAGATTATAGATATACCTGCGGAGTCTAGTTCCAGCTGTAACAAGATCCACACACTATACTAATAAACCTGACCTTCTGAAGCTAGATAAACCAAATTTTTCCAAGTATTCTAGAGATATTAGGGGCCATAAGGGCCCCATATGACGATTTTTTTTTTCAATTTCTTCATGGCAACCGCCCTTTTGACACCCCCATATGAACAAATTTTTTGAAATTTAATCGGAGACCTATATACGCTCAAATATTATTGAAATATCTCGAAAAACTCTAGGGACATTTTGGGAAATTCTTTGGGATTTTTGTGATAGACCCTAGTACTGAAGGTACCCTTAACAACAGAGCGATTAAGAATTTTTTTTTGAGGATGTTAAGGACGATAAAGTAAACATACATACATTCCAACTTTTCTCCAAGTCCCATTTAGAATTTCAGGTGCAAGAGACCATTATCCAAAAATGCCCTTTTGCTATACCCACTTTTCCAAGTATCCATGTTATCCCTTTAAATTTCTCCAAATATCAAATTTCTTCAATATATCTCCAAGAATTCCGGTTTTACAGAAGTTTTTGTGATTTTCACAACAGACCCCAGTACTGGAGGTACCCTTAAAACTGGTCCGACCGGGTCTATGCTCAAACTTGATCTCATTCATGTCTCCTCCAACACGAATAGGAAATTTCATAAAGGTAGCTCAACTCCTTCGATAAGAAAACTGTATAACTGGTTTCGCTGAATAATATTTGGGATATTTTTATATATCCTTCGAATTTATAATAAAATTTGTACAATGTAGAAAAATGATTAAAATATAAAATTTTCATTTACAGTGAACACTTCATATCGGAGCACACGGTCATGGCTGTATTCACGTCGCAAGGACAAGTGGGTGGACCTTGCCGTTATATGCCCGCCACTCGACGACAGAATCATCAATGCCGAAAGGAGTACGGATTACCGGAGACCATACGAGAGGCACGTCGCCTGGCTACAACACACTGCGAGGATCAGTTTCGCTACGATCGCTGGAACTGTTCCATCGAGACGAGAGGCAAGCGGAACATTTTCAAAAAACTCTACAAGGAAACTGCTTTTGTTCATGCCTTGACCGCGGCAGCCATGACTCATTCCATAGCCCGGGCCTGTTCGGAGGGACGAATGAACAAGTGCAGCTGCGGGCCGCGCAAGCAGAATCGAGTCGATCAGGACTTTCAATGGGGAGGATGCAACGATAATCTGAAGCATGGCAAACGTGTTACACGAAGTTTTCTCGATTTGCGTGCCGGCGATGGTGACGAGGTTACCGAAATACTACGGCATGATTCTGAGGTGAGAGCTCCCATCGCTATTCAATTGGATTTTCTTATTAAAATTCTATAAAATTTAAGGTTGGCATTGAGGCTGTTTCCACACTGATGAAAGATAAATGCAAATGTCATGGCGTGTCTGGATCTTGCTCGATGAAAACTTGCTGGAAGAAAATGTCCGATTTTAATGCAACATCGACCCTGTTACGACAGAAATACAATCAAGCCATTCGAAAAGCGCCAAATACCCGTACAATGCGCCGCGAAGCGCCAACAAGTCGTATGAAAAAGCCAAAGCAACGACGGAAGAAAGTAAGTCGATATCATTAAACTCTACAAACTCTCCACTTAATTATTATATTTTTTTTTTGTTTTTTCGCAATCTTCTAGCAACAATCGCAATATACGACTCTCTATTATCTGGAAACTTCGCCAACTTATTGTTCCGTAACCAAGGATCGCCAGTGTCTGCATCCGGACAATTGCTCGAACCTTTGTTGCGGCCGAGGCTACGTAACGCGCGTCTTCAAGCAAGTCGAAAAGTGTCGGTGCCGCTTCAACGACGGACGGTGCTGCCAACTGATCTGCGATTATTGCCAGCGATACGAGAACAAATACTTTTGTAAATAGACCGGAGGACAACGTTTTTCTTTTGTAATTATTGCCATTACTATATAACTAATGCTTCTAAGGTTATTTATAAAAAAAAAATATATAAATTTATGTATGTACTTTCATTCCTATTTAAAATCGACAGCGAAGAACAAATGGACATTACGCCAATAGAACTTACTTAATATAATTAGATTTAATTTTAATTTATGTGAACATGCGCAAGTGCGGGCAAACATTTGCGAACGGCCAAATAAAACGAAACATTTAAAACTTTTATAGTCCATCAAGAAAAAAAAAATGAGAACCAAAATGAACACACATTAAAAACACGTTGAATCGAACCGAAAAGGGGGAAACACTGATAAGACAAAGATTTCTCAATATATATAAAACCAGAAAAAATTACACAAAGTAAAAAAAAAAATTAAATAAATACCAATAAAGAATAAAAGTCATAAAACTGAACGGGCAAATCGGAGTATGTATCCTTATTTTACTGGAAGCGCAAATTTTGTTAAGCACAAAAGAGTAAGTTGACCCTGGTGAGAAATTTGTTGTCATATCAAAAATTAGGTGTATCAATATCCAAATAGGGGAAAGTAAATAAACTGGAACGATCTATAAATTTAATTCTGAGGACTTAAAATAAGGGACAAAAAATTAAATTTATTTTCAAATATTTGAAAAACACAAATCTAGAGGTAGAAAAAACTGCCGGAGGAGGTAGTTCGCTGCATTTTTATGATCCCCGAGCGTTCCTCTTCTGATTTTGTGAATGCTTTTTATTTTTATGTATTTTCCTGATCAAGACAAAAGATACAAAATTACAAGCGCAGTCGAAAATCTTCCAAAAAATGTCCTTGAACGCCTTTGAATCTTATTCAAAAACTATTTATTTCATCGCCAACTCCAGGTAAACATTGTCTGATGTAAAAAATTATACATATTTGCATACCCTTCTATGCACCCATACAGGGAATCGGAAATACTTCTTTTGTTCGCTCGAAGCCTCTGACCTCAAATGTTTTTCCTCTTAATTTTACCTATTTACATTTTCTGTACGAACATGCAACGTTAAACCTTATGTTAAGTTAACATAATATGTTGTCATATTATGACAACAAATTTGCTGTTAGATTATTAAAATGCAACCCTTTGTTGAAGTTATAACACCGAACGTGGAAGCAAAATCTAGGTTATAAGTGAGCAATGGCGGCAAGAATTAATTTTTAATTCCAATTTCAAACAAATTGAGTTCTTTTGAATGTCATCCCATTAATGTTATTTTATAGGGATGAAAGATTCCAGTGTGCTGGTAATATTCATCCGAATTCTCTATTTTTATATTGATTGACAATCGAATTGCTTAAAGGCGCATTTTGCAAAATTAAATTTTAAAATGTTTTTCACGTATTAATTTATAATATTCGGTAGTTTGTCCTGATTATCAATGAAGTATTTCCCTACATTTTTTTTCTTTCTTCCAGCTGAGCGTTTTCGCAAAAATGTACCAAAAACTAAAATTATTTCCCAATAAATGTACCAAGCGAAAAAGACTGTATCCATGTGGTTCAAATGTACCAAAACATACGTAGGTCCGTTAAATCTTAGAGTTGCACATTCAGCTTTTACTTATTATATACTTCGATAATAAGTGCTTGTATCGAAAAACTCTTGTTGTAAGAAAGCCAATAAAGAGCAAAATGCAATAAAGAGGGGCCATGGTGCAAAGTGAAAAGTAAAGATTTAGTTGAGGCGAGAAAACGCCAAGTGCGGCAGTCATGTTGTTGTAAAACATTTCGTTACTCGATTCTTGATGCCGCATCCAATAGGGTTGGAGAAGCAATCGATAGCACTAACGATACTATCGATGGTTCCAAGCTATCGAAAACATCGATGGTTTTTAAAGACTATCGATTGTGTTGATTCATGGAAATTTACTTTAGCGTTGGAAACGCGGTGCTGTCGGTGCCAGGGGGCTGCCTTCTTCTTTAAATGAACAGATTCCTAGAAATGCCTTTATTTAGATTAGGACGAGCCGTTCGAAAATTCATCTTTCAATTATCAAAATTATCGATTGTCAAAATTATCGATAATCGAAACTATCGATAATGGTGATGATGGTGAGGTTGGTGATGATGGCGATGATGGTGATGGTGAGGTTGGTGGTGGTGAGGTTGGTGATGGTGAGGTTGGAGATGACGATGGTGAGGGTGAGGTTGGTGATGATGATGGTGAGGTTGGTGATGATGGTGATGATGTTGGTGAGGTTAGTGATGATGATGGTGATGGTGAGGTTGGTGATGATTATGGTGAGGTTGGTGATGATGGTGAGGATGGTTATGACGAAGGTGATGATGGTGATGATGGTGTTGGTGGTGATTATGGTGCCGATGGAGATGATGGTGAGGTTGCTGATGATGATGGTGAGGTTGGTGATGATGATGGTGATGATGATGGAGATGATGATGGCGATGACGATGGTGTTGATGGTGATGATGATGATGATGGTGTTGATAATGTTGATGGTGTTGATTGGTGTTGATTGGTGTTGATTAGTGTTGATTGGTGTTGATTGGTGTTGATTAGTGTTGATTGGTGTTGATTGGTGTTGATTGGTGTTGATTGGTGTTGATTGGTGTTGATTGGTGTTGATTGGTGTTGATTGGTGTTGATTGGTGTTGATTGGTGTTGATTGGTGTTGATTGGTGTTGATTGGTGTTGATTGGTGTTGATTGGTGTTGATTGTTGTTGATTGGTGTTGATTGGTGTTGATTGATATTGATTGATATTGATTGATGTTGATGCTGTTGATGTTGTTGATTGGTGTTGATTGGTGTTGATTAGTGTTGATTGGTGTTGATTGGTGTTGATTGGTTTTGATTGGTGTTGATTGGTGTTGATTGATGTTGATTGATGTTGATGGTGTTGATGATGATGATGGTGAAGTTGATGATGATGTGATGGTGATGATGATGGTGATGATGATGGTGTTTAAATTTTAAAATATACCTTCCGATAGTTCTCCAGCTCTACTTAGATGACTGAGAATTTCTTCAATTCATCGCTTAATATACGTTTGTGAAATTATGAATTGAGTGAGAATTGTAGGAATTTTTTGAAAAAAAATTCCAATCCTCGGGGTAGTTTTGCATTTTGAGGGAAATAATGATTGGAAATTTGTTTTCAAGACGAATACCATCAAAGGGAACTATGAGCGTATTCGGAGGGTGCTTTTGGGGGTTCAAGCCCCCTCGAAATGTGGGGAACTACAAAGGGGATTGAAAAAATGATCTCGGTGGATAGTTTTGTTATGCTTTAAACCTCTTCCGAAATAATTTTCTGCGTCGGTGTGTGTCGGAAGGCAACTAAAAACTCATTATAGCTTGTATCTCGTTACCCTTTTGGGTTCCATTTAAGACGGGTATACGAATATACAAGTATCCCTATATACTGTATCCCTATCTCCCACTCTCTATCGCACGCACGCATTTCTCTCGGACTATTGTACCCAGACCCCAATTTCCTACTTTCGGGCGAGCGAAGTGAAAAAAATTAGAGAAAAATTTATCGCTTTTTGGTAACACCCACTGGGTCTATCGTTTCGAGCTCTCGTTTGTACTTATAAACACGAATGCAACGCCAAAAGCGAATAAATTTGAGAAGACGGTCAATAATTGACTAGCGTAAAAGGGCTTTTACAGATATATCCAAATAGTAGCATTTATCGTGGAATTTAACCTGAATTTAGCCTTTTTAAATGCAGAAAAAAAGCCATGAGCTTAGCCGTTTTATATTGCAACCCTCTGCATTTACTCCCTTTTATATAACATTGAACGTTGAAGTCAGCTGTTTGTATTTTGATTTGAAATTACCCATCAAGCAAATTTTGAAGTGCTTCGAATTATACGTCTGAAAAGATCCTAGCGTAAGAGCGTTTTATGAGCAAACACATCAAATGGAGTGTTTTCGGAGCATCTGAAATACTCTTTAAACACGGGCTCAGAAAAAGCCCTTTTTTCTGAGCATTATCAGAGTTGAAAAGTTCTGCTTTGGTTGAAAATTCTGCCGAAAATAACGCAGGCTCAAATAGAATATAGAAGCATTTGCACAAATCAATAAAATTTATCGATAAATCCTCCGACACACACGATACAAGGTTTGTCAATTGCTTGTCGTTTTTCATTTTCTTTATCCGTACATCGTATTCGAGTAAAATGTCGATAAAAATGAGGCCTTTTTACCTACACACCATACAAACCGCTTGTACAAACATCACCGCAAAATCAAAATGTACAAAAATTGGCATACGCACTATACAACATGTTTGTACAAACATGGATTTGTGCAAATGCTTGTATGGTGTATTTAAGGCTTTATGTATATGAATAATTTCGATAATCGAAAAACTATCGATGGTGCCATCGCTAGTTTCCCAGCTGTAGTTACTCAGTAACAGATGTTTACGTTTCATATATCGCTAACTCTATCATACAGTGCTGCCAACTTAGGGTATTGCACCCCATTTTTGGGGGAAATTGATATGAATTGGGTATTTTTTGGCGGTTAAAAATGTTTAGGGTTTTTTTCGGAGAAAATAATTACTGAATCCAATTTTTTTTCATTCATACCATACAAAATTTTTTCCCTTGTCTTTCATCCGAAACTCACTTGTTTCTTAAACAGCTTTCACATGTACCGAATTTTTTCGGGTGATATTCGATTCATGGAAATGCTGACTTTTACCGATGCTTTTCTCACATTCCTACTACCGCCAATACAATGAAAAACGCATTTTTAGGGTATTTTAGTTTGCATTTGCCGCATTTTATTGGTTTCTGAAATTAATTTAGGGGAAAAATTTTCTTGGAGTTGGCATCACTGTTTCCCAGCTGTAGTTACTCAGTAACAGATGTTTACGTTTTATATTTCGCTGACTTGGGTTTCGTCACGCACGCGATTGGGTTTCGTCACGCACGTTTTGAGTTTCGTCACGTTGTGACTGTGATTCAGAAAAAGTGAAGGTCGTTCGAGGGTGGGTGGGTTCAAATCCCACCCACCTCCGAACAAAATTTTTTTTTTTTAAATCAGGCGAATATTTTAGAAATAAAAAAAAATTATTTTTATTATTTCAATTGTTATTATAATTATTTATAACAATTGAAATAAAATATGCCGGCTGCGAGATTTGAACCCAGCGCTCAGCAAAACGATTGCAACGCGACGCCTTTAACCAAACGGCCAATCAAGTCACTTGCAGGCTTATGTCTTATATTCAGTTTTCTCAGTACTCCGAGCTTCTATTGAAGCATATCCCCCGAAAGTATACCGCATATAAATTGGAAAGGATATTTACCCCGAAAGTATACCATATATAAAATTGACTTATTTTTCCCCGTATTGAGATATTAATTTTATTAATTTTGTGTCTTCAAAAGAAGGCGAATTTTGCAAAATTAAATATTAAAATGTTTTTCACGTATTAATTTTTTATATTCGGTAGTTTGTCCTGATTATCAATGAAGTATTCCCCTACATTTTTTCTTTCCCACATTGGGCAAAGAGTATAGATTTTGCATTGGGTTGAAATGGGATTGTGCCATCGCTAGTTATTTCCCAATACACCAATCGAAAAATAATGTATCACATTGGGGTTGTGCCATCGCTAGTTTCCCAGCTCTAGTTACTCAGTAACAGATGTTTACGTTTTATATTTCGCTGACTCCTGTAATCATATAGAACTATAGCTGCATTCAAGCGAATATGGCGGAGGAAATTGAGGAAAGCGCATTTTACAGAGAAGACTGCAGCACGGAGTCGGAGTGGGAAGTCTTCCATGCAAAGCTGCGCGAACTTTTCCAAGACCTCGAGCTCAGCAACGAATGGGGACGTGAATTTAAGGAAAATGAATTGTTTACCTGCAAGTGGAAAGCACCCACCTGTGAGGAACTGGACCTTCTCAATAAGAAATTCCTCGTCGAGTACTATTCTGCTGATTTGGACGATGCGAAAAACATTACAACGGACGTGCAATATAAACCTCTGCATGCTGACTTATTCTCTAATGTGAATACCTTTGGAACTACTTATGATAGATCAACAAGTGGCACGCTCCATCCACTAGCACGTTATTATGGGCTACGTCGTTTTGTCGTTATTCATCCGGAGACCCATCATTTTACAAATCCATCCGAATTCAGTTTCTTTCTAAGTGCTGCGCTTGTTGCGGCGACCGAGTCATGTAAGCTGTCCTCAGTCTTCAGATTCTCTGTATTGAGATATCTATTTTATTCATTTTGTATCTTCAAAAAAAGGTTCTACTGTCCCGATATTTATTCAAATTTATGATCCTAAATGGAACTATTTCCTTGGCGTCGGATCTTCCAATATGATGCGTACAAATTTCGATGTTGTCGTCTTGGAACAAGCTCCCGTAAATTGGCGTTATTTGACTGGCTTATTAAACATTTTCCATGAAAAGATTGGTGAATCGTACACTGAGCCAGCATTGGTTGCGGTACGAATGACCTACAAAACTAAGCGGAGCATTCGTATACCTGGTAACATTCCATTTATGAGAGGGCCAAAGACAAGCGATAGCAACAGTCCATATGCGTTGAGTGCATCGCAATTTGTTGCATTGCCTCATGGGTTCCTTCCTGACTCGCATACCGATCTGTATGTCTCGTATACATGGCCGGAAATTACTGAGAATATGGCTATGGATTCGCCTTTCAATAGCGATTTTACACCAGTGAATGCACGATTTGGATCTGTCTATCAGAAAACGCATGCAAACTCTTATTTATCCAGTTGCCTTGGCGACTACTTGAAACTAAGAGGCACAAAGGAGACAGTCGAATCGAATGTTGGAAATATATTTTCGAGCCAAGGAAAAGCCTCTGACACACCACATCCGTTGGACAAGTTAACGGAGCATAAGTTTTCCGTACGGTCGCACCGAGATGCGTACATGACCAAAAAGTCGAATGTGGAAAAACAGCCGAAGAAAGTACGCGGACCAATTAGCGAATTCGAAATGGAGCAAATTTTGCTCTATATTTTTCCTGATATACAACCTCAGGGTGCGCTATGGCCTTACGAAGATAAATTTGATAAAAATAAGGTATGAAGTCGAATGAGATCATGATTTTCTGTTATGTTAACCGCTTAAAACTATTTCAGCTTGATCCGCATCGCATCAAGTCTGCTGTGCCGGATTCGTTGGTCATGCGTCTAAGCTGCTTACTAGCGAATTGTAACGCTCATTTTGGCAGCACTTATGGACTCTCCCAACTTTGGGCCTCTTTTGTAAGAGAATTGCATTTACTGTGGGACAACGGCTTACTGGTGCCTGGGTAAGTCAAAATGAGAACCTTTTACATTTTGTTTTAGATCTCGCTTCGCACTCGTTGGCACATTTCCATCGGTTCGTCTGCGGTTAGGTTTTATCCCAAATGGCTTGGCTTTTCAAATTGTTACATGGGTAGCATTTTGAGGGAAAAGTCCAGGCGAAACCATGGCCTTGAAAAATGATTCTTGTGCGCTCACCGCTGCACCCACAAACACTCCAAGGAGTAGGACCAAAAGGTTCCAAATCGAAATTTCATTTATTATCATCTCTTAAGGTCATGTGGAGTAACCAAACTTTTTTTTAAATTTATCGAGCTCAAAGGCGATATGGTACAGTTGCTTTTGGTTTGGATCCAAAAAATATTATTGCAGATGGTCGAATTTTAATTGACTACCACTCTGGACTTACCTAACGAGCCGGAAAGGGCAACAAACGAAATATTGAAAGAAATAATGAATTATTTTAATGATTAAAATCTTTAATATCCCAGAAACCAAAAAGCAGAACTATTTAAATTATTTTACAATTCCAAACTTATAAAAAGCTTTAAATTTAAGATTAATTGAATCCTATATTAACTACGATCGCATTCAACAAAAAAAAAAAAAAAAAATCAGGAATCATTTGCTATATTTTTGCTATCTTTTATTCTTGTTTTCAATATTTTATTTATTCATTAATTCAATATTCAATTCAATATTTCAACGATAAAACCTTTGCTTTGGAATCTAATTTAATTTATCAATTTTAACATTTTATGCTCATCAACGTGATTTTTTTTTTCACACAATTTTATATTTAAAATACGTTTTTAGGCATTCACATTTTTTTTGTTTTTTTAGTTATTCTTTAATTTGCTGAAGCTTGGAATTTTTATATTATTTTTAATCTAGCAGTGCTCTAATATTTTTTTTTTTTGCAATTATTTAAATTTATATTAGATGAATGGGATTTCTAACAAGGCAGTTTTCATTTTTATTTAGTTAATTTTCTTGGAGTTTTTTTTTTCTTGTTAACTTCAAAGGTTCTTCTCTAATATACTAACTTTTTGAATATTTTATATACAGTTCCTTCCGACTACATTTTATTAATATTTAAGGGTTTTATTATGTACATTTGAAAAGTATATTCTTTGCCAAGTAAGACATGTGAATATAATAGCAGAATTATGTAGCAGTCTCGTGTATAAAAACACACTTTAATCGCAACAAATATGTTTCTTTAGACGAAAGACTGCCATCAGAATCGCGTTTTTACAGAATAATATATGAAAAGAAGGGATATCCTCGAAATAAAGATTATATCGTCGGCTTAAAGTGTAAACCTGCTAACTAACAATTTCAAAACTTTACAGGGTAAACAAAAAACACTTTTTTTCAAGACTTCAAGGTAGGGAAGGAGACCCAAAATATGGATGGTTTATTTTGTTCCTATATGAAGTCTCTCATAATTTCGATTCTGTGCACTATACAAAGTCTACTTGAAGTCGCTTGTTGGTGTTAGCTGTGAAATTTGACCACAGTTGGACTTAGTAGTTTTACTCATAACCAATTTCTCCGTATTTAGAATTTGAAATTAAAAAAGATTTTTTTGTCTGACCATGCAGTGTGCTTTTCTCTTTCGAATGACATTGAAAAGTCGGAATCGGTCAAAAGTGCACTTAGCAGGTTTACACTTTAAGCCGACGATATCTGTGGTCATATGAAAGAGTAATGAAATCAAAAATTGACGATTGGAATATTCGCAATTTTCCTTAGTCTTGATTACGTTGGTAATAAATTTATAAAAAAATAAAAAGAAAGGTGGCTAGAGCGCTTGTGATGAAATGTAAATACAAATGAAATACAAGCTGCTCGAAAAAGCAAAAAATTTGACACTTTCTATAGTGTGCCTACGTAAAATTTCACGATTTATATGAACGGATTGAGCACATATCAGTCCCGTGACTTTCTTATAGCTCCTAAGACATTAACTCAATTCTAGCTTATTTCGAATTAAAATACTCTTCTATATTGACCACAGATACATACATATATTCGGTTGGAAGTACCCTGCAGGAAGTGTCAATAGTGAATCTATACTCTTTCTCTACTGACGGCGTCAACAGTACTACTGACCAGTTATACCCATCGCAATGCTTTGCGCTATAGACATTTAACATTGAGTTGTCATTGAATGTCAACAGTAGACCAAAAAACTATTGACGAACTATTGACGTCGGTACTATTATGTAGACAAAAGGAGTACTCTTTCGCTTTATGAGGAGTAGAGCTGTAAAATATCGTTACTATTTGGAAAAAAGTAACGATTATTCTAGTCAGTTATCAATAACGTCTCGTTACTGATGGAAGTATCTCGTTACTAGAACTTTTTTTGCACACATGCCAGCTGATGGTTGCAAGAGTAATAAAGTACTAATGTAATGGGTGCACAAAACAGTATGGTAGTAGAGTGAGTTGAGTTGATATTTGGTTACTAAATACTGGGTGAAGATTCAAAGAGCATGAGAGATTTTTGATTACTTTATCAACATTGAGTTATTCATGCAACGTCATTCGTTCGTGAACAATATTTGAGAAAATATATTGAGTACTTAGTAACGATTACTTGACGAAAAATACCGAATACACTCGAGTAGTGGAAATTTTAGCATTTTTACAGCTCTAATGAGAAGACACGTTGTTGACATGGTCAATAAAGATGAACTATACCTCTTGCCAGTTCGGTTTCTCTAACGACACCGCCCGTAAATACTGTTGACGTTGGAACTAGTTCTCTTGTCTATATTGACGTCAATATAGAAATGGGGCCATATGGAGACAGGCTTCCTGCAGGGTAATTTTATAAGAAAAAAAAAATACTCAACCTAGTTAATGATTTATATAACAAAAAATCAATTCCACCACGTCCGCATTTTAATAGTAGGGGTATTTACAAAGGCGTGTTAAAAACGTCGGAAAGTCGGAAAATTGTGACTTACTCCAGAGATTTTAAACTATTTTTATATCTGGCACAACTTTTTAAGCAGTTAAAAATTTTCCGATTTTCCGACTTTCCTATTTTCCGACGCCTTTGTGAATACCCCTAGTATTTTTTTTTTAATTTTCCGTCGATATGTTGTGAAAATTACCGACAGTCTCCATTGGAAAAATTCGATGGCTAATTGAAAATATTTTTCAACAAATTCATTGAAAAGAATAAATCCACTCGAACTACCTTATGATAATGTTTTCTTCATAGTGATTTCATACATTTAAATTTTGCTATTCTTCAAGGAATCCTTCCCAATTATTCTCCTTTTTTCATTTCGACATTTTTTGAAAGATTCTTTAAAAAGGAGCGAGTGCCTTATCGTTTACAACTTCTCGGTTGATCCATAAAGAATATGAAGAAATTTTAACAAAAAAATAAACCTAATCATTTACAATTGCCCATCGCAATCATGCGATGTTTTATATTCTCCATATTCTTGAAACCATATTTTTTTTTTTTGCAGCAATTTGGTCCGTCTAAACTATTTAAATTATTTAGTCTAAAATTATTTTATCTACGCAGTGTAGTTACTAACCGAAAGCGTGTGAAAAGCTTGCGAAGAATTGGATTTCTATTTCTATTTTTTTATTTTAATTCTTAAAATAATTACTAATTGTTAGTTTAATTGCTCCCTTTTCATTTTCAATGACATTGGCGTGACGAAAACTTAAAAATTAAATTATGTGCTTTTATATATTCCTAGCAATACGAGTTCATATTTACAGAATTTAATTTAACTTAATTCTAAAATTCAATGCCATTTACATTTGAGGCCAGCAAATGATTACATTACACGGCGATTGTAAATGGCATTAAATATTGTTAACTGTCAACTGTGTTTTGCGGTATTGCGTGGCACACGTGAATCGCTTTTTTTGTTGTTGTTATTTTTTTTTTAAATTTACTACATTTCTACAACGAGCATTGTTTATGTACAAACTTATATAGAACTTATATGTGGAATTCTTGACTATTTAGCAAGCACGTGCCACCAATTTCCATTCAAATATACAATATAATACATTTCTATTGTGAATCCTTTCATGGACACACTCTTCTATCAAACTTTATTCAAAAAGCACTTTGCTGGTTTTGCATTCGCCCTTGCTTTTTGCTGGTTTCATTGCCTCGGAACCATTTCTTTTTTAAAATTTATTTTATTCTATTTATTTTATTTTATTTTATTTTATTTTATTTTTTTGTTGAAACAAATTGGTATTCAACTTATCGAGAACGTGTTCGCCTTAACTTGGAAAGTGCTCTTTATTTAAAAAGGATACTACGTTTAAAAAGCAATGGAAAAGTTTTCGAAAGCTGCTAAGGTGACCACCGAACGTTATAGAAACCGTGTAGATAGAACCAGAACGAAATGTTCACAAGTAAAGTTTAGAGGTAGTGAAAACAAATGAAACTTTTAGCTATCGCTATGGCTTCGAAATTTCATTTTCCTCTAGCCTTTAGTGTTGGTCATTGTAGGAAACTTAATTCCATTGCGTTTTATAAAATTATAAACATTGTTGAAGGCGGTTCTCTTTTTTTTTTGTTCGTTTCTTATGCCATAAAAAGAAGGCTAACATTTTTTACTCTCATTCACGGCACTCAACTTGATGATTCCCTTCTCGGACTGCCGTGCATTGGAAATGTACAAAGGTTAAAGTTGGAATAATTTCCGTGCAATTCTTAAGAATGTAATTACTTTTGTTGTGGGGTTGTTTTCTTTCAAGAATTTTCTTGAAATGATTGAATGCTTTTGCCCTTTGTTTTTTCCTTTTTACCTTTTTTGTTTTCAATTTTCATTTCTGCGTTACATTTTTCTATTGTTTATTGAAATTTATTGAGTGCCGGGAAAGTTTTTTTCTGAGCAAGGAGAAAGTTATACACATTGGTTTCCAGTAGTTCGTATTAGTTCAGCCTTACTTGTTAAGTTTTTGCAATTTTTGTAGGCTCTGGTCTTGCTTCAACATAAATAATATGCAAATTCTTTTGAATTGTGGTAATTTCAAATTCTTAGCCATACGCTTTTTTTATATAATCGTTACAATCTTTTTGCGTTTAAACGTTTTTCAGAGGAAATATTTATTGTTTTCACAGTTCAGGAACTTCTTGTACGATCAAATAAACAATTGAGAATGAAAGGAGTTCTTTTTAGGTGAGAAAATATTCTTATGTGTTATATTGCATCAACAGTCAGGTGGCTCTTGAAGGAAGGGTCCACTCGTATTTGCTTTCACAGTAATCGCTGAAACTTCTAAGTCCTTAAGGGGATGGTAGTGATTTACAAAAATGTTGGAATTTTTTTCTGAATGTTCAACATTTCAAGATTATTGTGTACAAATTTTAAAAAATTTTTAAGGATACAAGATTCAGCTTTTGCTAAATGGATACAGAGATTCATTTTCAGACCAAGTAGGGCATTTGTCGCTTCCGTAGTAATGTATCTAACTGCCATAAGGATCTGAAAAGAATAATTTCGATAAATGTTAAGTTTGATATGGACACTTTGTGCTGCTCATGCGGACTTAATTGATTAGTCGATATGTGCGGAAGAGTCTACATTGTTCTCATTGAGCGAAAAAAGATAATATGGATGGAAATGTTATATGGCCTTATATGAGCGAACAAAAGATTCAAATTTGCTCATGCGGAAAAGAGTCATATATGTATCATATGTATGCGAAATGAGCAATATGAGTGCGATAGAGTCATATATGGTCTCTTATTGATCGAAAAAAGAGTCGAATATAAGTGCGGAAAGAGTCATATATGTTTATTGAGCGGAAAAAAGAGTCAAATATGAGTGCGAAAGAGTCATATATGTGTTCTTATATGAGCGGAAAAAGAGTCAAATATGAGTGCGAAAGGAGTCATATATGGCTCTTATATGAGCGGAAAAAAGAGTCAATATGAGTGCGGAAAGAGTCATATATGGTTCTTATTTGAGCGGAAAAAAGAGTCAAATATGAGTGCGATAGAGTCATATATAGTTCTTATATGAGCGGAAAAAAGAGTCAGATATGAGTGCGGAAAGGGTCATATATGGCTCTTATTTGAGCGGAAAAAAGAGTCGAATATGAGTGCGGAAAGAGTCATATATGGTTCTTATATGATCGGAAAATGAGTCAGATATGAGAGCAGAAAGAGTCAAATATGACTCCAAAATGTTCTCCTTCGTTATACGACTTCGGACTCATATAAAACGACCTTCGCAAGAAGGGAAACACGCTCTTTAAGACTCTTAAAAGAGTTCATTATGAGGGCTCCGACTCCTATAAGGATTCATATATGAGTCTTTTAGGACTCAGAATATTTGCTGGGATGAAATAAATACACTAACATTCTTTCTTCGGCTTTATAACCCACCATACCCTTCACGACCGAAAACGTTAATTCCTTTATGGGGCCCACAAATCCATCGTGTCTGTAGCTTAGTTCACAAACAGATTGCATATTTTCAACGTTTTTTGATAGTATGTTTTTGTTGTTGTTTTAATCGATTGATGGATTTGTTGAAGCGTTTGTTGTGTGGGCTCCTTAAACAGAAAATTTTTTCCAAAATTATTTACTTTGAAATCCAAGGAAAACGTTTTTTTTTTGCTTCGATGGAAGTTTTGGTTTTAAATCTTTAAATACTAAGAAAAAAAATTTGAAATTATTCCCTTCGTATTTTTGAGAATAATCCTTAAAGACACTTGCTTGAATTATTCCTACAAAGTTCAACCAAGGGCCTATAGTATGTATTAAATCTTACCAATATACTGTACATTGACTTTATATGCTAAATTTCTAAATTTCTTTTGAAAAAATTCGAGCTGAAATGTTTTTGCCTTCGGCTGTTGTTGTGCTTTTCTAATTTAAAAGCGAAATGTGACCGCCTGGGGGTGCAGCAGGCTGTCCTATTGCTTTCAATGTATCTACTTCATATGTGGATATCTATCCATACATAGTCTCATTCCTTTTGATTAGCCACGACTGAGCTTATTAAAAATTATGTTGCTTTTTATTGAACTTATATGAAATATATTTTTAGCTCTGTCGTTCTATTCCTGTGTTGCTTTTTTATTATTATTATTATTTTTTATTTTTTTTTTTTTTTCTAAAACCCACACGTGCATATATTCAGCTTTCTGAAGTCGTTGCTTCAAAGCTTTATGGCTTTAAATGAAATGTGCTCGTCTTAACTTTGGCGGTTTGGTTGTAGCTCCACAGAGCGTTGGCAGGCATCATAATGAATACTAATAGCTGACTGTGGCTTAAAATGCGTGCGCCGAACAACGAAACATTTTTATCTGTGTGATATACATAAGTCCTGCTGTTGTTTTAATTATTTCATATTTTATATGTTTCAATCTGTTCTCTGCTTTGTCGCGGTTTCCTTTATGTGCTATACGAAGATAATATTTACACGAATTATGTCACTGCGGATTTAAATGAGAGTAGGAAATTTACTAAACGTAATTTTTTCGAATAATATTCAAAGGGATCAAGCATATTTATTTAATGCAATCCGATTAAATCATTCATTCGCCCAACAAATAAACACTGTGACGTATTTTTGAGGTCATCGAGTGTAAACAAAATTTTGACTGAATCTCCTGAAAGCACTCGATAAATATAGCAAATCCCTTTTGGTTTGTTTTTGGTTTTGCCTTGGATTGGCTGCAGGTCAATTTTATAAAAAAAATTAAAGCATATTTATAGGGTAATTTTTTGTTTGTTTTTCCTTTTGGGTTAGAATTTTCAAGTTTGCTGTGCCAAGAGGGCATCAAATAGCGCTCGGACGCTCTAAGTGTACTGAAAGGATTTATCCAGATTTGTCTTCTCTTCATTTTAGTCAAAAAATGTTCGAAAAATTCACACCGACTTGTGAGCTTTGGTCCTGAAGTAGTAAAAAGAGGTCAAATAAATTGTTATATTTTTGAGATGGTTGCCATTTGTAGCTCTAGTATAGCTGGAGTTCCTTTTCGGGTCAGTCATTACTTCTTCTTCTTCTTGGGTTTTTAAATGTCTCGGCCTACCCTGGGGTCCGTAATAGGCTGTTTACATATGCCGTTTTATTCGCGTTTTAGCAACTTTGCCCGTTTTAGCACTAAAACAACTTAGATTTTTCCCGTTTTATCATACAAAACTAAAACGAGAATCTTTTCTGTTTTAATTTAAAACAAGTAGCTAAACAAGATAAATCCTGCTTATAACTGATAAAAATATCGAAATCTGTGTGTCATCACTATAAAAATGCAAAACATATGGTCATTGAAATTTCTAATTTAAAAATTGTGAGGTTGTTTCCACTACCAATGTAGAAAACGAACGCAATTTCAATAATTGCTTCTTTTCTAAATTACAATATTCACTCATATTTCACGTGTTGAGCAAACAAAAGACAACCACAAAATGACAAAACGACATGCGCATGTGTAAACACCCCGTTTTGACTTAGTCGTTTTAGCTTAAACGAGTAGCGCTAAAACGTATATGCAAATGCCCTATAAGGTTTTTCGGTTCCGTAGGTGTCCGATTAAAAAAGAGTGCACTGTCCACTTAATTAGGTGCGCAACCTAATTCTCGGCCTCAGTTTTCGAGATCGATTCAAAAGTGGCCTGTAGCCAATCGGGCAAAATCAAATATGTGGATTCGCTTCATTGATCAAGTACTTGCAGGATCTGGACCGTGTTATCACCGGAAATCAGAAATAAAACTAAATAAAAAAATAATAAAAAAAAATGCAATTATTTTTCACATAAAAAAATAAAATTTTTCCTTAAAATTAATGGAATTAAAGACTTTTAATTTTTTATTACATAAAAGCTGAAAAATAAAGTTTGTACAAAAGTAAAACAAATTCGCATTAAAAAAATGAAAAAAAAACTAATTAAATTAATGTCCTACGTGTAGTGTTAGTGAGCTTAATTTTAATTTTATTCGATTTTTAGTACTTTACTGCAGTTTTTATAGCTTTCGTGGACTTAATTATTTATCCCAAATTCGATAATATGTTTAATGATTTAAAAAAAAATATTGCCACTTCGAGGGGAAAAGTTCTTGCAAAAGAGTTAAATCCACTCAGAACGATTGAAATTTTTTTTTTTTGCACCTTATTCGACTAAATTTTCATCGAAAAATGAAAGAAATATTTGCTAAAATGCGGTAATATTGTTTGATCACCTTCATATGCCTTCCTTAAACGATCAAAATCTATTTTCAAAAGGTCCTTCTGTGCGATCAAAATGGCGACCTTTTCAGTTTTGTAAAGAATTGTCATGGATCGGCGATCTCAGACGAGAGAGAACTTTTATGATAAAGCAAAGAGACCACTAATTTTGTGAACAGCAAAACGATCAACTGAAGGATCTCCAAGATATGGCAATATTAGAAAATTCCCCAAGGGTGGCAATATTTCTTCGCGATATTTTTTTTTTTTTTTTTTTTTTTTAATAAAACGATTTCAATTGACAAAAAGAGCACCTAATAAATTAAATTGCACCGTTACATTTGAACATATTATTAGCATAGATTATGTTATTCCTTTGATATTCGATTTTCACTATTGAGCTATCATCACCAGGGCTCGGATATATATGCATTTATAAATTTAAAGCATACTTTATGGAGTAAAAATTTTGTTTAACTCACATAAAGTTAAGATTCAAAAAGATTTTTAACTTCAATAAGAATTTTTATGAAGGTAGAAAAGCCGTTTGAAGTTCAACTTCACTAGACTTATTCGCAAAATGTTAGTAAGAAAAGTTTCCCCCCATAAAGTATGCTTTAAATTTATAAATGCACATATATCCGAGCCCTGATCATCACCCAAGAACAACATATATATATGAAAAAAAAAACAAAAAAAAATCCTTAACAAGCAATTCATATTCGATTGGACTGCATTAATTACAAGCTACGACTGCTTAGCATGTATAATTAAACGCTTAAGACACTAATTATTAGCATTTTTTACTTACTTTGCTAAATTGTTAGTCGTTGTTTTATTTAATTTATTAATTTTTGTTGTTGTTGTTGTTTGGTTAAACCTAAGTGAAAGCGCAGCATATTGTTGCGAATTGCTGGCGTCGATGCTACTGTGTTGAATCGTTCACCAAAGTAGCATCAGTTGATATTGTTATTGCACGCTGTGGATGATGATAAATGATTTCCTGACGTTCGTACTCATTAAAATAATGCTCAACAACGAAGCCGACATCATCACCGATTTGTTGGCGGGCTGCTGTTGCCCGACTATCAATTGGTCGAATTTGAAAATTGTTTGGACGTGGCACAACGTCAGGCGGTGAACTGCAACGTACCATTGTTGATGTTGTGTTGCTGTTGATGTTGACGCCGCCGTTGATGTGGCTGTTGATGATGTCGTGGTTATTGTTGGTGTTACTGATGATGTTGATGGTGTCAGCACGTTTCGACCGAAATTAGATAATAAGCCGAAATTATGCTCGCGCCTTTGCTGATTATACCTTTGCTGATAATGATGGCATCTTGTATATTGATATTGATGATATCGGTGCATTTCTTCATTTTGTGGTTGGTGTGCGTGTTGCTGCTGCTGCTGTTGTTCCTGTTGCTGAGTTGGTTGCCGCCGCAACGGCGGCGGTACATAGCGTCAGAAAATCTCATCCAAATTTAATACAACATTGAAATATCAGGAAAGCAAAACCTGCCCTCATAATGGCACCAAACCGTTCCGCGTTGTCGGATTCCTGGCCATGTATATGTCCATATCGTGATCGGTCCAATTATCGGATGTGTCGCCGTAATTGTTTAGCGTGTGCGTTGAACCGGCATTGGAATATCTGAAAGGGGAAAGTCGTAACATTTTTTGAGGGAAAGAAATTGATTGTCATTGTCAGATTTTCTTTGGTTTTAAGGAGGATTTCTATGATTGTTAAACCTTTCCAGGATTCCAGGATTGGAGTCCCCGAAGGCTCTTCGGGCATTTATGTTTCTAACTTCTCTTTTTTATTGTATTTTGAGCTTATCCTCAAAGTCGAAAGCAAAAATGTTGCGTTCTCATAAAAATCGAACACCGTCTTCAAAAGTGTCATAACTCGGAAATTTTGGAGTGTGTGTTCAAGCAAGTTTTATAGTTAGATATGGCATTATCAGAGATTTAACAATATGGGAACTGAATTTTGAGTTGTGTCTCTTTTGATGAAGGTGTGCGATAATTTATTTCAAAAATTTAACTTAAGAAAAATGAAATTTTTGTGTAAATTTTCATAAAAGCATGAACTGAACTTGTTAAAAATGCTGAAAAGCAAACCGAAAGCGTATGGAGAAAAACGAAAATGTAAGAAAAATACGATGAGGGGGGCTGAAATGTGGCCTTATGGGATTTTATAGCGACTTGTTGCTCTCTTCCCCCAAAACTCAATCCGTTAATTTGCGTCGCGTAGACATGCTTGTATGTATGTTTGTATCCTTCCTCTTTTTTTCATTTACTCCTGCCTCTTCCTTGTGTGCGACTTACCGACTTCCCGGCCGATGGCTATGAATGTGTGTAGCGTTCAATTGGTCGCGTGATCTGGAACGTGGCCGCGAGCGCCGTGTACTGGAGGCGATACTCTGCGGTCCGTGCATGGAGCCGGCGTACGAGGCACGTGACATACGCTCCGAGGCGGCCGCCAGCGATTGACGGGATTGCCGAAGCTCTGGGCGAGAGTTAACCAAATTCGATGGGAATGCGGTGCCCAAATAGCCGCGATGCGAATTCGAAAAACTGTGCTGCGATTGACCATCCGCAATGGATCTGTTCGTATGTATGTTTGTATGTATGTGCATTTGTCATGTAGTTTTTTCGGAGGCGTGTGAATCAATGTTTTTGGTAATTGTTTTGTTTTTATTGTTGTAATTGGCATATGGATGTGCATGTGTGTGTGTTTTGAGTTTATTTCAAAAATGATGACGGAAGGCAGTTTTGCAGTTTATCAGGCATGAAGCGATGAGCAGCGAACCGGCCAAAAATATGCGAGTGTGTGTGTGTGTGTTTGTGCGGAGTTTAAAGGAAATAAATATGAAATGAAAGTAAAATAAACATAATAAAATTTTAAATAATTTCAAAATATTATGAATTAATTAAAAATATTGAAAAAATAAAAATTTCCATCATACTTTTGACTATTTTATGCTCTTAACCCATATGACATCACTGAAAGGGTTCGTTTTCTGCCATCCCCATACCTGAACCAGTTCATATTTCAATTTATTTTTTATATTTTTTTAATTCAGGCGATACCGGGTTAAAATTTAATAAATGTAAAAATATTAAATTTGATTAAACTTCTGGGGAAAAATTAAAATTTCTAAAGGTTTATAGACCACTGAGGGGAGATTTCAATCCGCCATGTTTGAAAATTGTGATCATTCATTTTCTTCATGTGCTGCTCATTATCAGGGCTCGGATTTTAATGACTTGTATAAATTTAAAGCATACTTTATGGGGCAAAAATATTTCCGTACCACCACTTTGCGAATAAGTTAAGCAAAGTTGAACTTCAAATCGCTTTTTTAATTTCAAAAAATTAATATTGAAGTTAAAAATCGATTTGAATCCTGACTTTAGGTGAGTTGAACAAAATTTGTGCTCCATAAAGTATGCTTTAAAATTATAAAAGTCAACAAAATCCGAGCCCTACTCATTATAATAGCTTCGTGAGCTTAAATAACATCTAGTTTAGAACTTCATCATCAAATTAGTCTCCCTAAGTTCCATTAAACCTTTCAAAGACATATGGGCATTAGGGTGTCGTGAGTTTTTCGAAAGCCTATGGGTCAAAGTATTTTTGAGAATTTTTTCAGATTTTTCGTAAACGGGTTAGAGGTTGCGCTCAGCGGATTTTCCTCAAAAGTCCCACATTTCCAAATTTTTGGAGATAGCTTCTTCATAAGCAATGCTTTTCAGGATTTTTAGGTATTAGTCGGTGGAAAAGTATACAATCTTTGTTCTCACTTACATAAACTGCAAAATATACCAACTTTATAGGCTATTTAGGCATCTTTAGTAGACATTTTTACGAACAAAATCGGGCGTCAAAAAAGAAGGCCCGAAAATTTCTTAATTTTTTATGAAAATGGTTGAAAGTAATGATGCAATTTCAAAGAGTACGAATTCCTTTATAATTTGTTATAGAAAATTAGGATTTTACTCTTATAGTTCCAAAGCTATGTCCCGTTATCTTTTCCAAAACATTATAACAAAAACACGTTGCATACTTCTAGGCTTACATTTGAAAATTTCATTGCCGAAATGGAAAATATATGGGCATTTCCAAACCATGCCCATATAGAAGACTGTTCCAAAGTGCTATTATTCCTTTTCCTGCTAAACATCTGTAGCAATTAGAAATATGTATGTATGTATGTACCTAATTGCTCACAACAAAGAAAAGGAAATGAATTTCCTCCTTGTTTCTATTCCCATTTCTATAGATTTCTCCGACCGTGTAAAATCGTTTCCTTTCGATTTTCCCTCAGCGAAAAAACTAAAAGAGAATTTCACTTTCATCTTGCACAGAAGAATTTATCCTTTGAAAATTTTGTGAATGCCTTCGCATAGTTATTTTCCCCAATATTATTTCTACGGAAATTCCTGTGCGTTGTGGCATCTTCAAATTTAAAAGCCGCATATTTCATGGGGCAGACTTTCTCATCCTGTGCGCTTCATCCTTTTTTTTTCATATTATTTATGTTTTTCTTTTTTGTGTACTTTTGGATTCTCAGAGTTTTTTTTTTTTTTTTTGCACTCACCTTGGTTTTCCGACTTTTCCTGGCATTCCGGAGAAATGACTACGCATATCATCTTGATTATCGATTTGATAAACCCTTGGCCTGGGTATTGAGCGACCACTGTATGCAGAAACCTGATCCCATTCCTGACCCACGTCATTCAAAAGCAGCGTTTGAGAATGGAGGAGGAAAGGTTTTTTTATATATTTTTTTTTTTTATTAAAAATAATTGTGAAAATGTATTAAAATTGGCCAAGGAATAACAAGCTTTGAATGAACTTTCGCTGTGTGTGTTTTGATTCATTCTTCCTTAGAAAACAGTTCCATTATCTGGATGGATTTCCTTCTTTTTATTTCGCTACAACGATGAAAAGCTGTGCCTGAAATCTATCATTAACCCTTTAATAAAAAAAAATGCCAGCATCGTTCACTTCTGCCACGTTCTGATGAACTTAGTTTCTTATCTTAACTTAGGGTAGTTATTGTACCTAAGTATTGCTAGAAAATGTGGCACTAGTGCTAAGAATGCTCCAAGGTCTCTATCATTGCATTGAGTTGCTTGAATATATCCAGACAACTAACAATTTTGGCCTTCACAATGCCAGAAAAGTGCAGTGCACTGTTGTGCAATTAAAGGCAACGACCCTGCAGTAATAACTAGTCACAATGTAGAGTATTTTGTGCATGAAAATTGACTAGACCTTGAGTAGGACCAAGTGGCCTGGAAGAAGTGTGGTTACAAAATTACACCAACTGGTAGAAATGGGACAATTGACTTCTAATTGACAACAGAAATTCCAATCGTGGAGTAGTTAAAGGGGGCTGAAGTGGTTATTTTTCAATGATAACTAAATTTTTAAAAAAACAATTTAACCCTTTAATTCCTGGCTCCGAACAAATTACCCATAAAATAAAACTAATAATAATAATTTCAGATTCGTGTTTTTCTACCCAAAACTAGTCATATTAGAACTTTTTATAAAAAAAAAAATTGTGGCATTAGAGGGTTAAATCATTGATTGGAATTTTTGTAACTAGTCGGAGAGTAGTTGCGATTACTGCAGGGGATGTATAAACTTACACACACACACATAAATACTATGCATGTGAATAAAGCAACCCAGCTGGAAATTTTCTCATATATGACCAATTCATTAATTTTTTCATCAAGGATATCAAGGAGAAAAATTGAGTATTTCTCAATTGCAATGGCATTGCCATCGAGAGGAAATGTTATTCATCGCAACTCCAATGGCACTGTCATCGATAGAGTTATCGATACGACGGAGTAGAATTACTCCACTTTCGATGACCAATTCGTGACATATGCTTTTATGACTGCCAATGCCGCTTGTGTGTAAATTTCATTAGAAAGTTGGTGTATAATCAGGAGGAGTCGCGGCTCTATGTCATGCTGAAAATCATTGATTATTTCACCGTGACATTTCCGGCTGGGAAAGATTTCACTTCTTAAGAAGCCCATCTTGTGATAATCTTCATTTGAAGATCTCTCTTTTTGCGAGCATTACTCTGCGCTTGTGGCCGCAATGATGTACGAATGCTTGAATAAATTGAGTTGGCAACAACTTACCTTATGATTATTAAATGCCGACAGCGTTGCAATGGAGCCAAGTGGTCCTGGTGAAACAGCCGGGCCACAACAATTTACGGGCAATCCTCCAATTGGCAGTGGACTCTTCTGTTGATGTGTGTTTTGTAGTTTTCGCGACCGTCTGCGTGAATCGAGAAAGAGGAATGGAGAAAATGAGAAAATGAGAACAAGGGCTTGATGTTGGGAGGAGGAAAAATTAAAAAAAAACATTTTTAAGAATGAATGTGTTCATTTATGAAATTAAAAAAAAATTGCTGCTGATAGAGCGACTGCTCCAGGCTGCCAAAAATGCAGGTTTAGTTACTAAATTGCTATGCGAAAAATTGCAATAATTCTGCCCAAAGGTTTGATAAAAGTCATGATTTTGATCGTTGGGATGATAGGTAGCTTGGTTGAATGAAAAAGATGGCAACCCTAAATTATTAAATACCAAAACTGAGGCACTTTTAGAAATTCCTTCAACTTCTTTTTTATTTACTTTTTTCGATTTTTTCCGATTGCAACGATCTGATGGGGAAAATTATGAAGTGTTGTTAAATCCCTTTTGACTCCGGCTATAAATTAAGATTTACTTTGTGGGAACGATTTCACAGGGAATATATGTTTTGATTAATTTTTCCGCCCCGCTTACAAGTAAATTTTGATTCTAGGACAATTTTTTTTCATTAACTTTCAAAGTCCAGCTGAAGCTTAAGCGATCCTCCGTTTTGGGTATTCCCATTAAAAACGTCTAATTATTATGAATAGTTTCTTGGAAACCATTTTTTTTTTTTTTTTTTTTTTGAATAAAAATTTATTAAAGTCTTTTTCTTTATTGCCATCACAAAGAACCCAATTGCACCAGAGCAATCCATTTTCTCCAATTACTAACTTGACTTTTAAGCAACAAAGGAGCTGGATTTCCTTTCATACACCTTCCATTTAAGCAACTAATAAATTACTGAGCGGCATTCCAGAATGGAGCCACCTCGACCTACTTAACGGGCTGGCTGTGGCTAAAAAAGAAAAATAAACAACAACAAAATGAGCAGTTAAAATAATAGCCTGAAAGGCACCTCAGTTCCTTTAACCGAAAGACCAGTCAGAGACCGGCAGACCAGCAGACCGGCCACGATGTTCCCATTACGTTTTGCTCCCAACGTTCCGAATGGCAAAACATAAATCTCAGCGCGATGGCAGATATGCTTGTGGGAATCCTTTTCTTTTACAATATCCTTTGGCTTCCTTGCCGCGAAGTACCAAAATTGAGGCAATCGTGTAGAACATAATTGCCTCAGTAAATAAGTTTCTGATATCCACACTTTCTCTTTACACCCGCACCCGCACACACACACGCACACACTTGAACTCATTTCGCACTCACCTGCTCGCAGCGATGAAGACAATCACGGCAACAATTATGGTGCCACAGATGGCCGCACTCGCCGCTATCGTTATCTTGTCCATATTCGATGTTTGCGAGGCGACTGTGCGCACCTCACGGCACTGATGGTATTGCACGGTCTCGGGCGTTACGTGCAGCTCTTCGAGCGATATAACACAAACAATGATGCACTCCTGTGCTGGCACATTTTTGATTTTGAACTCCCGTTCGCTCGCCTCGAGCGGCGGACCCTGCTTGAAGGTCTTCTCACCGAACAGTCGATAGACGACACGGAAGCCGAGTATATTTGCCGTGTCCGAGTCCCATTGTATGATGACGGAGCTGTCCTGTCGGAAGGCATTCTTTACCTGCACTTCATTGGTGTCATCGATGCGTGTGCCACGCTGCGGCGGGAAACCCAAGACCAATGGTGGACGCTGCTGTTTCCCAGAGCCACCATTCGGCGACGCTTGACGCCAGCTCGGACTTTGTTGTTTCCCATTGCCATTGTTGTTGTTGTTGTTGTTATTGTTCGAATTGGATACAGTTGGATTCGATGCAACTGGATTTTGATTTGTTGGCTGTATCGGTTGTACCGATGAGCTGCCCACACCGATGACCGTCGATGACGGTGATGGAAGCGTTGGTCCGGCAGCTGTCGTTCCCATTGTGGCTTTTGTCTGTAGAAATTCAACAAAAAAAAAAAAAGAAATTAATAGAAAAGAAAATCTCTGTTGGCGGTCCATTAGCCATTGGCGGAAACCTACGTTTGAGCCAGTGGTCCTTGTTGTCGTTGTTGGATTCGTTGCCGACGATGCTGTCGATGAATCAGTTAGTTGGCTGTCTCTTGAAGTCGTTTCGGCTGCCGTTGGTGCTTTCAGCGTTACGTTGTTGTTGTTGTTGTTGTTCGACGCCGCAGCGTTGAGCGTTGGACGTGGCAATAACGTATTGGCGACATCTGATTCAGCGCATGTCAGTTCATCGGGTTGAATCGAATAGAAACCACGATCTCGAAAACGAACCGGTGAACCACAAAATTGCGGATTACGTTCACGTGACGTGACCTGAAATTAGGACATTATTGAGAGCGTGACGCCAACAAAAAAAAAAAAAAAGGTTCCACTAGCTACCTGTAAGTCTCCATTTCGAATCCATTCGGCGACCCAACGCAGCTTACAGTCGCAATGTAAGAAACGTCCACCCAACGATAGGCCGCGCAGCGTTGCATTCAAATGAGCGAAAGCCCTCTCGGGAACCGTTGTCAATGGATTGCCATCCAGGGCGAGTAACGTTATACCGGGATTGCCACGGAATGCAGTTTCTGGCAGAGCAGTTATTAAATTGAATCCGATATCGAGAACTCGCAGTTCCTTTAACGAATGAACTGCACCGACGGGGAACTCGGAAAGTAAATTATTTAGCAAACTCAGCGAACTGAGACTCTTCCGGACGCCGGCGAATGCCGTCTCTGCCAAACTCTGTATTAAATTCCTTTCCAAATTCAATGCCGTTAAAGATTCGAGTCCATCAAAGGTCCGTATGCCACCTTCGCCCGGAAGATCTTTGATCCCATTCAACGATAGATCCAAGAATGCAAGGCTCTTCAGACCGCGAATGCTCTCGGGAACGCGACGTTGTCTGGTTCCCTTCAGATTAAGGTTCTTTAAACTGCTCTCCAGGCCGCGAAAAGCCCCGGGCGAAAGCGTTACATTATTATCATTTAACTTAAGGTCGATAGCTTACTTAAACCCGCAAAGGAATTTTCTGGTATCGATGTAAGGCGATTCTTAGATAAGTCGAGTAAATTAAGAAGACTTAAAGATCTAAAGGCACGTATGGGCACCGATGCCAAGAGGTTATCCTGTAAATTGAGATTCCTTAGAATGGTCTCTTGACCGTTGAAAGCACCATTGGAAATATGTTCGATGCGGCAACTTGATAGCTGAACATTATGTAAACTTAATTTCGCGAATATATTATCGGAGAGTTCGTCTATCGTCGAGTTATTTACATACAATAGATCGATCGGCTTATTTTCAGCGTATGTATTCAATGCGATCATTAGTTGCGGAAACTCGACCTGCAGAGGATATCATCATTGAAGGACGCTTATAAAATTCAAGAAAAAAAAAAAAACTCACCTGGTCACACTGTACGGAGAGTTCACGACCGAGATTATAAGCGCAAATGCATGACGTTTGCAGCTCAGGAATTTCACGTTGCCACGGGCATTGCGCTTGCGTTAAGCCGAAAACCGCAGCCAGCAATAATACTGTCACTTCAATTGACTGCATTTTAGTGTAAAGTCGTCGTCCCCTCTCTTCTGCTAGATGTGATGACGTCCCGCTCGCATCAGTGCAGGCGAAGAGCACAAAACCGTGTCTAAAAAAAAATGGAAAAATCAAAAGAAATTATGACATTTAAAATGCATTCAATCGGAGTTAAATAAAAGTCATGACTCATGAGGAGGCTGCGCAGTCGGAGCTGCAAGGACATAACAGAAATACTGAAAATTCTCTCATACATATATTTATTTCTTTCTCTAGTTTTATACTTCACAGGACCTTTTATCATGCCAAACACACTTGACTGCACACTTTTTTTTTTTGCCATCCGCCCTTCAATGCCTTTTTTTCAGCTCAGTTTGAGTTCAGTTTTGTTTGTTTGGTTTGGTTCTGTTCGGTTTCGGTTTCGGCTCAGCCCACTCAATTGTCATTAAGGCAATGGATCATTTTCAATGTTAAATGCTAACAATAAAGGCCTGCGTGGGTGGACAATTAATCGTGAGAAATTATTTGGGTCAACTGATTCAGTAGGAATCAAAGAAATTCCAACAATCTTAAAGGCCATCAAAATGAGGGAGTGTTATATGCATACATATACATATATGAGAGGGAAATCGTAAAAGCAACGTTCCAGCTCACGTCGCGTCGTAGCCTTTCACAAACAAAAGATTGACTTTTGGTTCATTTCTTAGCAGGCGAATCCATCTCTTTTTTTTCATGGGCATTTTGATGATTTACGAACCGGAAAATGAAGCTGTGAAAGTAAAAACCGTCATGTCAATACGAGACAGCCAATCAGCATAGCACGTTTGAGAGCTGATGGCATGAAGAGTGAAAAAAAGCAGACCGGAAGCAGGACGATGGCTTTTGATCAGTTGTCGTTAGTTTGATTAATTCGTTTTTTCACTGCTGCTTGATGCCTTTTTATTATGTTGATTGCTGTTAGGCTAAGTCAGTCGGGGGTCCGAGGAGTTTTGTCTATTTTTTTTATATTTTTTTCTTGTAATTTTTTTTTTTTTTTATATATATAAGTACTTTTTTATGGACGTCGGAAAGCTCAAAGGACCTTCGGTATGCTTCACGTCATTTTATTTAATTCGGTTCTTTTGTTTTACGAGCCTGATTGACATTGTCAGAATGTCAAAGTGAAAATCATTAAATTTCTGTATACATACATACAATATAGTTGAGGCGTATAGAATTTGAGAAATTTGTCAATTCGTTGAGTCGGATATAAATTTTTACTTAAGAGGGAACCTGCCATTTTATGGCATCCTGTTAAAGAGCTTAAATTGATAACGAGGAAGTATTTTGGATAAATTTCTTGTCAGTAGATGTATTTTGAATTGATTGGAATTGATTGTGCGATGTTTTCTTTCATGAAATGAAAATAAAACATAAATAATAAAAATAATGAAATATTGCGTTTGTGCGATTGTGTGCAACACCGAAGCAAATTGAGTTTATTTATATCCATCCATCAAGCTGTGAATATTATCGATTATCGAATCTATCGATTCTACAAACGATCAGTTATCGAAAATATCGATCGTTGAAAATATCGATCATTGAAACTATCGATTATTGAATTTATCGATTATTGAACCTATAGATTATTGAAACTATCGATTATTGAACGATCGATTATTGAATTATCGATTATGTAACCTATCGATTATTGAAAATATCGATCATTGAAACTATCGATTGTTGAACCTATCGATAATTTTGACCATCGATTAATGATAATATCGATTATTGAACCTATCGATTATTGAATTTATCGATTATTGAACCAATAGATTATTGAAACTATCGAGTATTGAATCTAGCGATTATTGAAACATCGATTATTGAAAATATCGATTATTGAAAATATCGATTATTTAACCTATCGATTATTAAAACTATCGATTATTAAAACTATCGATAGCTCCCCAGATCTATCAAGCCAATAACTTAGACAGACTCAAACCCCTTCTTGCTTCATCACGTCGTAAAAAACCTTCAGAAATTCTCCGAGTCTTATGTGTCCCATTTTAAAAAACAAATGAGAATTGTAGACATCATGCTAAACTGCTTATGCTAGGGCTATAAAGTATGAAAAGCCTTTAAAATTCGTCTCCTTGAATATTTTCACGTGCTGTAAGTTGAGGAAGGATACTTTTTATAAAAATTGAAGTTTTTATTATAGGACCATCATAAATTTTTAAATTTAAAACTTTAAAATGGTGGATATTTAAATGATAAACAGCTCAGACATGCTTGATTAAAACCACTAACAATTCGACAACCAAATAAGTTTAAATCATATAGAACTATAGCTGCAACTTCGGCCAAAAGCTATTACGTGTTCACCATACTACAGTGTGCGCTATGGCGTGGTTCACCACAGTTGAACTTTTTCACCAAAACATGGTGGCTCGCAACCAGCTCTACCTATAACACCCTTACTTGTTTGAAATATTTCAATGAAATTTCGATATGTGAAAATTGGGGTGTCCCGAAAAGAAAATTTCTTTTAATATGCTTTTTTCAAAGCTTTCGGGTTAAAGAGATTTTTTTAAACACCACTAAAACACCCTTAGTTATTTAAAATCAATTTTCGTTCAATCTCCCGCCTTTCATTTTTCTTTTGTTTTGTTTTTGTATTTTTGTCTTGCAAAAGACAAAAAACGCGAAGAAGAAAAAATTCACTCAAGCCTGAAATTGTGCGCTTCATAAGTCCGCTTACGTTTGCATCTGTTTTGTTTTTATGATGTAAAAGTTCCATTTCTTGTTGCTTTTTACGTAAGATTTTAATGAAAAATTACTCAATTAGAGACCACGTATCGCATTTTTTGTATTTTTTATTTTATTTTGTGTTTTTGTTTCCATCTTGTAAAAGCTTTGCGAAACTGTGAAAGTGAACAACTGAAGCATAGAATTTCTTCAATGACCATTATTCGTTTGTTCAATTATGTTGGACACACAGGCACAAACAGATGGTAAATACATACATACATACCTACATAGATATGTACATTTAGTGGAATCTTTCCAAATAATTATTTTCATAATCTTTATGCGCTCAGCCGTGAACAGTGAACCGTGAACCAAAAATTTTCCATGATTCGATTTACGTGTTTTTATCTGTATCGCTGCACCACGAATCCGGCCGATTTAAATCGATTCGTTTGATTGATTGACTGATTGTCGGACTGATTGATTGCACCGTCGATTTTTATTTGTTGAATTCTGCGCTTCGCACTTAGATTGGATAGAAATCTCGCTTTAGGTGGCATCCAACTGAGTTATAAAAGCTTCCGAATAGTTTTGATTACATGCTTTTGTGGATAAACGAATTTGTTGCATGTTTAATTTGCGGTTCGACTGATAGATACGACACAGAGACGACGACAGATACGCGCTCAAAGCGATGTTAATTTCGTCGATTTAATTTGTCAGAGTTTGTGGTTGTTTTGTTGTTGTAATAATGGTAATGAAAATTAATGAACATTTTTTTTTTTGGGGATTTTTTGTTAATTTTATGCAAGAGCTACTGCGGTGGATACGTTGACCGTTTTTAATTACAATTACTATTTCTTTGTATTGTAAATAGAAGATTAAACTGATTGAACTCAGGTGATGTGGTAGAAAGTAAATTGAATATTGGGGTAAGAACGCAGCAAGCCATGGAGCAAAGCCATCATAGTAATACATCATAATACACTATTCGAAAAACCGACACAATTCAAAGCTCGTACATGTCACGAATATTATCATAGAACATCAACATTTATATTCCCAGTCGGAAGATGTAAGGTTTAGCGATGAACTTTTTCCACAATAGCTTCTATGGACGATTGTGGAATTCGTTGCTGAAAATTATCTTTCCGCTGTCATAGGAAATGTAAGGTATTATTTTCATTTAGTTCATGAATTTTTTCGACCTTCCATTTTTCACTTATTTTCATCAATGAATTCATGGAAGAACTTGTTGATGCAAGATTCAATTGAAAACAATATAGATGTATAAAATATTAGTTGTTTTCCCTTAAATGTATATTTTCCTCGAAAGCCTCGTAAATCAAGAAAATAAAATTTGAAAAAAAAAAGCAAACAAAAACCATCTCTGCTAAATTTTCTTAAATATAAAAGGGAAATATTTGAGAAATTATATTTACACTTTTAATTGCCAAATATCAAATATTCTTTTCCACAAATAGTTTTCAAACTAAATTTACACTTGAGAGTAATTTTACAAATGCATTTGATTTCGCAAAAAGTGAAGTGAAATTTCTCAATTTATTTCTGTTTTATTTATTTCGATATGTATTGGAAGTCCGACGTAGTTATCCCAGCAAACATTTGAAGTCCTAAATGAGTCATTTATGATAAGATCCCATATTAGACTCTTTCCGCACTCATATTTATGAGTTGAAAAGGACTCAAAAGTTTTGAGTGGTATTTATAATCGTATGCTTTGAAAAAATTTGATTGATAGATTCATACACATTTTCGTTTATTATTTATAATTTAAATTTTAAAATAGCTATTTTTAAAAAGTTTATATCGCTCTGTTGTGAGATTTGAACCTCAAAGATCTCACTTTCATAAAATCAAAAATCTCAGTTTCATAGGGACATTAGTCGCTATGTTATTATGGATTTTTTCTTTTCATTAAAAAGGAAAAAATTAAATAAATTAAAAATAAGAAAATCGTTAAAATTTAATGAAATTAAAACATACAGCGATCAAAATTCATAAATCTTGTTAAAGCAAAAAAAAAAAAATGTATATCCAACCGGATAATAAATACATTTCTGTACTACGGTGCGTATGATTAACGTCGCTGGCGAACATACGCATACGCCGACATGGACCTGATTTTACTTTAATCATTTCATTGTATATTAAAATATCTCTTTTGAAAAGTTTATGTCCCGCATTTGATTCCCTTCGTTGTGGGATTTGACTCACTTTGTAGTCCTGTTCTCACCCGTGTGTCGCCACCGTGTTTTCCAAATCGAAATAGTTTGAGTTTTTTCGTTCAAAAGCAGGGCTCGGATTTTGTTGACTTTTATAAATTTAAAGCATACTTTATGGTGTAAAAATTTTGTTCAACTCGCATAAAGTTAAGATTCAAATCGAATATTAACTTCCATATGAATTTTTTTGAAGTTAGAAAAGCAATTTGAAGTTCAACATCGCCAAAACTTACTCGCAAAATGTTGATAAGAAAAATTTTTGCCCCATAGAGTATGCTTTAAATTTTTAAAAGTCAACAAAATCCGAGCCCTGTTCATAAGTTTAAACTTTAAAGTCAAATTGAATTTTGTTTTATTTTTTTTTTTCTTTTTTTCTGACTCATTTCGGCTCATAAACATGAGTTTCAAATTTCTATAAATTTCAACTCATTTCGCACTCATGCTTCTGAGCACTCCGAACATGTTTGCTGGGTAGAACTTTCATATTTATGAGTGTTTGTGTGTGCTTAAGAGCTCCCTCGGAATGTCTAATTCATTTTTCCACAGAAAAAAAAAGAAAATTTTGTTTTCAATTTGTCGATTCCCATTGGCTACATTTCCTTAAAATGAATTGGGTTGAGATGAGTTTTCCTTTTTCACTACATCCTGCTTTTATTTGTTCTACTATGATTTAATCTATTATGTATTAAATTACCAAAGTGCTTTATTTCGGGGTTTCTTTTTTTTTTTCTTTTTTTTTATATCCGATGAAAAGATTTCCAAACATAAATTGGTCTACACATAATTCGATTGTTGTGTGAACGAAAAGCGCTCTCAATTCTGATTAAGAATAAAGTAAAGTAAATGTAAAAGTTAAAGGTACAAAAAAAAAGAAGGAAAAAGAAAATTCTTTGGCTTCTCGCTAAAAAACTTTCAACAGGCATAAAGTTCAATAAAAAATCGGATAAATTCTGTTACGGACTTCGATTATTGCCTGCACGCGCGCTCACTGCTCTTAACACTTTCAGTTCATAAAATGTGTACAAAAAGAGAACAAATGCAAAGAAAAATAGGAACAAAAATTGAGACTCTCAGTCGTAGGTACCAAAATAGCATTATCGGAGAAAGTGATAAAGTGATTTGATTGCGTAAACTGAATCAAACGTTACGTGCAAGTCGAGGAAGTAAGTTCGACGCTGTCGAAAGGATACAGTCGCTCTTACTGTGCTCTTCACTTAAGCACAGAGCCAAAGTGCTTACCACTGGGCATTTGGCGTCATTATTATTATTACAGTCATTGCTGTTTCTCGAACCCCGCAACTCACAACTCGTCGGCAATGTGCCCCTATGGCCTTGTGTATGTCAATACAATCGCATGTCAACTATCCAACCGTATGTTTGACCTTTTCACTCCTGCCGGCTCTATCTTCTAGATGTGTGTTTTTTTTTTTTCTTTTCTCCTGGCCTTCTGTAACACATGGTTAAATTGTAAAAGTTTCTTCGCCGTCTACCCCTTTCATCTTCATCTTCTGTGTCTTCTTTTTATTTTTTTTTTATTTTTATTTTTTTTCTTGCTATCTGCACACAGCACCCGCACGACATTTTCCAGAGATAATATCTGCACTCGATATTATTTCGAATTTTTTCGTGTTCCGTGTGTCGTCGTGTGTTGTAAAAATAGCTATTGCATTTGAAAGTTTCATGAGGAAAGGGCGTTAGTATCAGTATCTTAGCCTTGTGATTTCTATATTCGATTTCAAATTTTTGTTCTTCTTTCTTTCTTTCTTCTCCGTTGCCTCTTTTCGCATCTGGCGCGCTAAGAAAAGAAGCTGAAGTATAATATATCGACTCAATCGAAAATTTCACCTTTTTATGCTATCGTGCCACTATTATCGTGCAAGGAATGCCTTTCGTCCTTTGTATGGCATATATAAATAGATTTTCAGTGAATTAAATTCAGATCCATTGAGTGGAAATTGATTTCTGATGCGCATTTCAATTCGAACGGATTTCGGGTTCTCGGAATCGAGAAGGCCAACGAAACAGAGCTTATTGTGTGAGGGCTTATTAAACCGTTTGCATAAGCCTTGACTGCAGGGTTTATGAATGGAACGAAAGCTAATTAAATAAATTAGTAGAACGTAGGTACTTTTAAAATAACATTATGAAAAGCATTTGTTGGCAGATGGCATGCATGGACATAGTCGCTATATTATTTGGATTTTTTTCATTTCATTAAAAAGGAAAAAATTAAATAAATTAAGCTGTAGCCACAAACATGGAAAATGCGTTAAAAAATTTAATGAAATTAAAAAATACAGCGATCAAAATGCATAAATCTTGTTAAATCAAAAAAAAAAAAAATGTATTAATATCCAGATCATTTCTGTACTACGGTGCGTATGATTAACGTCGCTGGCGAACATACGTATACGCCGACATGGACCTGATTTTACTTTAACCATTTACTACATTCATTTTATATGGAATTTGCGTTAAAAAGTGTTTACTGAAGCGTTGCATTTATTAATTTTCATAATTTATTTTCATAATACACTCACATCGACTGACTCACACTGCAATGAGCTTTGTTACGTTACGTTAATGAAACGAAAGCGACGCGGCCAAAGAACATTACTCATACCGTTGCGGGAAAATGGGGTTTTTTTTTATTATTATTATTAGCGAGTTCCATACTTTTTTACAAGGAAAATTGCACTTATTCAGAAAAAAGGATTTAAAAAAAAAACGAAAATCGATAAAAATGATAATGAAGGAGAAAGGAATACGAAAAACAATGCGTAAAATCCCTTTGAAAATGAGTGATTTTTATTAAGTTGACCGCAAAAATTGTTAAACTGTAAACTTCGAAACGCTAGACATTCAGACACTGCGACGGGCTATTATTATTAAGTGGCATTTTTTAAAGCAATAAATCAGTTAAATTAACAGAAATAAGAATGGAAAGCTTTTAAAAACGAAACCGATATTTCCGGGAAATTGTTGCGCTAGTTTGTCGTTTGTCGATATCGATTGTGATTTATTTTCGTATTAAATTTTAAAAATTCAATTGAGCAAAAAATTTTTTGATTTGAAAATTTGCATTATGAATCCTGACAGCTGTTGATTTTCCGGTTAAATGTTTTATAAAAAATTAATTTTTAATTAAAAAATTTTTTTTTAATTTTTCCTCATTTCAATTCATTTAATATGAAAATTCCATTTTATTAGTGCGATTCATGCAGGTTCGCATTTTTTAGGGATGGAAAATCGTAGCAAGCTTTTTCTTAAAATACGTTGTGCCTGATCTACACAGTGTATCGAGCTTGACAAACCTTAAAAATAATGTGAAATGGGCTTAAGCCTTAATTCGAAAAAGGAACGAGTTTTTATACTTATGAATAAACATAAATTTTGCGAAGTGCCTACGAAGGGTCGTTCATTAAACGTCGGAAAATGCGCGATCGCGCATGAATGCCACTGGAACTTCTTCTTATTTGCGAAGGGGAAAAATTGAAAATTTTCATAATTTTGCACAAAAGCCAAAAGCATTTTTCACATGCACTCGGATTACTTAATATTGAGATGCATTTATGCGAGCATATATCACTCTTAACACACATTTTTTTTTATGTGGCTGTAACACATTTTTATGCGAAGCTCTCGGAGCATATGAGGCTTTTGTTTGATTTCGTTCTCGCTCGTTTTCGTCACAAATGACCATTCAAAACGCCTTTGCACAGACTTTCAGTTTAGCGACCTCTAAGTAAGTGTGTCTGCCTCCCAGTCCGCCTGTCTCTCTATCTGTCTGATTGTCTGTCTTTCTGAGAATTCCTTTTCATTTTCACTTCCATCTACATTTTCTTCGTTTATTTCGTTTTCGGTGCACTGAAACAATGCATTTCGTTTCCAGATGCTACAATGTCCCCGATGATATGTTTTTGTGTAATGTTTTTCTGACGCGACTCCACGGACACACGAGGTAGTTAATCAACGTTGCATGCTGGCATTAAGTGTAAACGACTCGGTGATCAGCAAAAACCTCGAGTTTACGAATGAAATGAAAATGAAAGCTCTAAATAATTATGGGTGCGAAAATATGTTGGATTTATGCTGATGAGTTTTTCATAAAAAAATTAAAAAAAAAATAATTCAAATATTTTACAGAATAAATGTAGGTAACCCATTAACCGCAAAGGATTGAAATACACAAGAAAAATTTCTCATAATTTTGTTTTTCAAATTAAACGACTTTCTTCAAAATGTTATCAGAAAAATTTTGTTTTTCAAAAATTTGGTTCAAATGGGAACATTAGCAACTAATAGGTTAAAAAATTTATTTTACATAAATCGCTGTAAATGCATTTTCAAGAAACTAAGATGTATTTTGGGGGAAATCCCTTTCATTGTCTTTCAAAAACAGACTTTGTTAATGACTAAAAAACTAACAAAAGTTCGCTTAATTCACATTGCTCACAATAAGGCCGCAATTATAGTGGAAGCAAAGCTGAAGCTGAAGCGTAACCCAGCGGGAAATTATCTCCTGCATGACAATGTCATCAGTGATGTCATCGATGACATATTGGTGACATTGTCATGCATGCCAAATTGGGGGGACATGTCATCCCCAGCGGAAAATTATCTCCTGAATGACAATGTCATCAGTGATGTCATCGATGACATATAGGTGACATTGTCATGTGTGACATCTTGGAGGACATGTCATCGTGGAGGGATGCTGTTCATGTGATTGACTCTCATTGGCTACTGAAATTTAAATAAGGTTTTAGCGTCAATTGAACGTTAGCATTAAGTGGCGTAGATGGATGAGTGCTCGACTCAGAATACGAAGATCGCGGGTTCGATCCCTGGCTGAGGCGAACAAAAATTGTTAAAAATAGATTTTTTAGAAATTTCGAAATATCCAAAGAGAGGACAAAGAAGAGAGTTATCAAACTGGATTTCTTAAATTGCATTTAAAAGTGAAAGAGCAAATGTGCTGCTCTCAAATGCTTTTTTCGCCATCGCACATCCTAGCATGACAATGTCACCGCTGAAGTCCCTGTCAGCTCCTGTGTAAATGTCATACAAAGTGTCACCGGAAATAGCATGCATTCCGGCTCCGAAGTCATCGGGGATGTCCGCGGGACATTTCCCGCTGGGAAGCTGTCCTGTGTTTGTTGTATTTTCGCAACAACCAATACATGACAGCTTACGCTTCAGCTTCTGCTTTGCTTCCACTATAATTTCGGCCTAAATTTCGACATTAAGACATTAAAGACTGGTAGACATTATAAAATGAATACAACATCGATTTCTGATGTTAACATTTTTTTTTTTTTTTTTACAATTTCAGCTTATCAATAATTGAATGAAATCCTCTCAGCGCGTTGAATTTTTACCACTTAGGATTTTCCTTTGAGAAGAAAATCTTATAAGTAAGGGAAGAGAAGATTGTCGCTTCAATCCCATCTTATTTCAGCTAATTTCACTCGAAGCTGGTGGTTCTATTTTTTATTTTCCTTCTTTTTTTTTTCAAATCACCGAGCTGCCACCAACATTAAGCACATTAAGGCGGCATAATATAAGGGGAAAAGGCATTAATGCCTAAAACGAACTGAGATAAGCGGCGATAAGGCAGAATCTGAAATAATGCAATTTTAACTTTGCGTTATAGGATTTTCTTGACGGAAGGATGCTAGAAGAGAATTAAGGAAATTGTTAGTACTGGAAATGAAAGAAAAGCAGATTTGCATTCGGGTTCTCCTTCGCATTATTGCAAAAATTAGAACAAGAAAAAAATAGGTTCTTTTTTTTTGGAAAAGCAAAATATTTTCCCCAGAAATTAATGCCATTCAATGTAATTTTTTGTCAAAAAAAAAAACTCAGAGCTTCATTTCCTTTTTTATCTCAGTCTTTCTATCACATTAGCATGTTATTTTCTTAGGGAAATCACTCATACTTTGCGAGAGTTTTCCCTACGAACGGAAAAGTCACATAGAAATGTGCGAGAAAAACACTCACGAAGGATAACGTTGCCGTTCTTCATCTTAAGCGCGAGGATGATCGACTCAAGTGAGTAAGTAAGAAAGCAGTTCGTTAGCAGAAGTTCCAAAAATAAATATACAAATCCAATTAAATATTTTCGGAAATATTTATTTACTTTTTCAAACGCACGCTTTTCCACTTTTTTAAGCTGATTAAAGGCGCGCTCTTACTTTGTGCTCCTCGTAGAGCATACGCCGCGAACGGCGTTAAGTATGCTTTTAATTTTGTACATGTACATAAAACAAAATCATTTCAAAGCATTGCGAGAACACGTTACACTTTGTGAGTGTGTGTGTATGTGTGGTGTGTATGTGAATGTTTAGTGGCATCCCTGCAGGAAGCCTGTCGCCTCATGACCCCATGTCTATATTGACGTCAATATAGACAAGAGAACTATTTCCAACTTCGACAGTATTTATAGGCGGTGTCATTAGAGAAACTGTACTGTCAAGAGGTATAGTTCATCATGATTGACCATGTCAACAACGTGTCTTCTCATTAGAGCTGTAAAAATGCTAAAATTTCCACTACTCGAGTGTATTCGTTATTTTTCGTCAAGTAATCGTTACTTAGTACTCAATATATTTTCTCAAATATTGTTCACGAACGAATGACGTTGCATGAATAACTCAATGTTGATAAAGTAATCAAAAATCTCTCATGCTCTTTGAATCTTCACCCAGTATTTAGTAACCAAATATCAACTCAACTCACTCTACTACCATACTGTTTTGTGCACCCATTACATTAGTACTTTATTACTCTTGCAACCATCAGCTGGCATGTGTGCAAAAAAAGTTCTAGTAACGAGATACTTCCATCACTAACGAGACGTTATTGATTACGGACTAGAGTAATCGTTACTTTTTTCCAAATAGTAACGATATTTTACAGCTCTACTCCTCATAAAGCGAAAGAGTACTCCTTTTGTCTACATAATAGTACCGACGTCAATAGTTCGTCAATAGTTTTTCGGTCTACTGTTGACATTCAATGACAACTCAATGTTAAATGTCAATAAGCGCAAAGCATTGCGACGGGTATAACTGGTCAGTAGTAGCTGTTGACGCAGTCAGTAGAGAAAGAGTATAGATTCACTATTGACATTTCCTGCAGGGATCACATAGTTTTACAGATACTAACATTATGCGCATTAAATGGGAGTATATTTTAATAGACACGCTTTTTATATCAATGTGTGGCCATTGTTTAAGTTGATGTCCTTAAAAATGTTTTTTTTGTTTTGTTGTTGTCTCAGTTACCGTGGCCGTATTGCTAAAATTACCCTTCTGCAGTAAAGTTGAAAAGACCAAACAAAAAAATAACATAGTGCTCACGTGCCAACACTGCTGCACCTCATACATACAAACATCCGTTGTTCTTCGATGAAGTCGTCGAGTGCGCTCGTCGAGGGCCAGTGCTGAGCGCTGCTCCTTTCGCTTGTTCGATGGCACTTTTCTCGAGTTACATCCTTTTTATGTTATCCTCTACGTTTTGACAATAAAAAATAAAAGGACAAAAAAAAAAAAACGGAGAAGAAAAGTTTCGAAAGCTTTTATTCAATGTTTTGTCATTGCATGGCAAAGTTCGAAAAATTGTGCCATTGTGGCTTGTTTCGCCAGTTTCGGTGTATTTTTAATGATCGCCAAAAGTTTACTTGTTTTGATGCATTGGGCTTTTTACTTTCTGGTTTTTTTGCTCCTTTTTTGTTCCTTTTTTTTCTTTTTTCGAAAATAGCTTGCGAGGTTTTGCCTTTTGCCTTCCGGTGGAAGTGTTATTTTTATTTTTCAATTAGAGGTCATAATTTTTTACTCTTTTTACTCCAATTTATATTTAATTAATGCAAAAATGGTTTGTTTTACTACTTTTAATTGATCGTCCATTTGGAATATTATTTTTCGATTTAACGAGGAGGTTTTTTTTTTTTTTTTTTTTTTTGGATTCGATTCAAAATTTTACGTGTGGATTTCAAAAAAAAATCCGCCTTTCTAAGTACACTGGGAGGGAAATATGAAGCGAGCAAGAATTTCAAACATTTCGCACCCCAGAAACTAAAGAGACACAACTCAAAATTTGCCATATTTCAGAAAAAGCAAAAAACAAAATGCATCGCAGTATCAATCGAAAGATAGAATAAAAGCATTACGGCTTTATTTCGGCCTTTTATAATAAGAAAAACGGAATGGAATTTTTCCTGCAGGTAGACAGGTGACTTAGGAACAAGATCTATAGTATGACTCCAAATTTATTATCTTTGGGTTGTGTCACTTTAGTTGTCTGGGTGCGGCTTTTAAGCAGAGGTTATCACATTCATTTCTTTGCTTAGAAAACATTCAGTTTTTGTCGAGGAATAACTTCTAAGGGAAAAATGCTGGGGAATATTCATTTAGAATAGGGCTGTATAAGAAACTGAAGCTGTATAGATTCCTATTGAACCCGATTTTAAATAGATATTCCCCGAGAAATTCTTCCCTTCAAAGTTATTCCCCACGAAAAAATGGATGGAGTCTAAGCGTCAATAAAACTGTGGCACATTTTTGAGGACGTCCAATGGCAACCAACATTTGACTGTAGTTTTTGAAGGTACTTTTTGTATACCTAGAGCAACGCTTTACATTTATTTAAGTCAGAATTTGATATAATCGAAAATCGGGATAATCGATTTCAAAGTCTCATCAAAGGCTCTGCTGTTCTACGAAAATGAACTAGATCCTGAGCAAAGAAAACATCTCACTTGATTCAAACATTTCGTTATTTTATCAAATCCTCAAGGCTGCTGAATTTTGTCCACTGTTCCGTTTAATATTAAAAAAAATAAATGAAATTCTTTGAAAATCCCTTCCACGCATTTGTGGACCCCGAATTTGTGGTCTCAATATTTTCAGTCATTCCACTTGAAGAATTCACGACACTCTTCTTCTACGCCACGAAAACATTTTCCTGCAATTTTGTTTTCACATTTTCAGCATGAGAACGAAACAAAGTGAACAAAAAAAGTTTTTAAAAAATAGCAAAAATGTAAAGTAGCAACTATTCCAAAGTTTATCAGAGCAGGTGTAATGATTTGAAGGGCTTTTAAAAAACTCTTCTGACCAACATTGCACACCTTACGTCCATAGCATTTCCTTTTCCCTCGAACAGCATTCATGTTCTTTAAGGGGAACTCTTCTCTTCTCCTCGGCAGGGAAAGAAAGAATTTTTAAGTGGCTAAGGCGAAAGAGTGTATCGTAGTTTTGCGGACGATTTGGTTAAAGGGACAACGTCGAGACCGAGACGAATGAACGTTGCATGAATAGCCAAACGAGAAGTCTTGTTGCGTCGCCGGCCGACAGGCATACACGTATGCACGTTCGAACAGACGTTCGAAAGAAATGTTTGCGTGTATCAACGAACACATTTATGTGTGCATGCGTTGGATGAATGTCTGCATAAAACGTACGAAAGAAAGTGATGAACCGAGTTTGAATTGGGACTTGGATAACAATTTTGATTTATTCTTGCTTGATACCTTCTGCAAGAACAAAATCACTGAACCGTCCTTAATTGATCGAATATTGGCTTATTGTCTAATCTTTTATTTTTTTTGTTGCCTTTTTTATGGCCGGTGCTGGTTCTTTGGCTTTTAATTAGTATGCCCACGCACATCATGATGCAATGCCATCGAGGGTCTCAAAGAGTTCCAAATACGACGTCTCACGCATTTTGAATAGGAAGCCGCAACTGCCTCTACACATCGTGCATTCTAATCCATTTCCCCTCTTTCCATTCATTTAATGTTGATGGACAATTGCGGCCTCATGTTGTGTTCATGCATTCAACTCGTGTCGATTCGTTTGAAGAGTTCTCGGCATAAAAGCAAAAAAAAGTCCATTTATAAAAATACCATGCGAGGTCGTTGACCAACTTCCTGCAGCCTTTTTTTGACCATAGTGGAATTTTTTAAAGTTAAACGCCTAAAATCGTGTCCATTCACCGCTGGTGAAAATTCTCTTCGCACTTAACTGAATTGCCTCTTCATCCGGGTGCTTTGCGTGTACATTTGGCATTTCGTTCGAACGACCATCATACAACAGACCGTTAGCCCTTCTGTGACATATTTTTAGGCTTCGAATATGGTAAATACGACAAAGCGCTCGTGAGCAAACACCGAACAGCGGTTGGCGACCAAAAAAAAAAAAAAGGAAAGAAAAAACTTTATTTCCGTTTCTCATCTAATTTTGCAAATATGGCTCCTCTGACCGCCATGAGCTTCATAATGCATTGTAAATTCTTTGTATGCCCATTGGATTGCGCAAATGCGTATCACTGTTGTGTGCGTGAGTGAAGTTCTATCTGTGTGTGTGTGCATTCGTTGGAGTGCCCTATACTGTAAATGTGGACATGGATTGTATGCGTGTTTGTTGTTCACCACATTCCAGCGCCAATCGAATCGGTGGTTGCCTCTGAACTTTAGCAGAACATTGCTGTGGAAATGAATTTGGCTTGAAATTGAGTTGGATTTTTGTGTTTTATTTTTATTTCTATTTTTTTTTTTTTTTTTGAATTTTTCGTGAAACACGAGAGGCAAAATGTGGTTTGATAAAATTTCAGATATTTTGCATTAGAATTTGTTTCGCGCAGTGACGTGACATAATGAAAGGGGATAATCAGAAAATTCAAAGCCTACCGAGATGGCACTATCTCAGAGAGAAGGTTAGGTTAGGTTAGATGGGCACTTAGACCATGAAGGTCCATTGTGATACCCTATCTCTTCTCAGAGATATATATGCATGTTATACGGACATCTATTTTTTAAACCATTTAGTGCTTTCAATGAAGCTCAATATATTGAAATGGGTCGATGCGACCAATTTCAGAAAGCGAGTGGAGAAAATAACCCCCAAAGAATTTTTGTCTTAGCCTCGAAAAGGCCGGGCAATGTAAGAAAGAGCAGGTGCTGAGGGGTTTCTTCCTCCTCCTCGTCCTGACAACTTCTACTCAGAGAGAAAGAGAGACTCAAATTGAAGTCCATTCAAAGTTTCCCGATCGTCCAAAGCAAAAACAAATTTCATTCGATCGAACATAAAAAACACACTTTAAAATCCTAAAGGGGCGCCGGCGGACACACTTTTCGATAACAAGTTCCATGCATTATTATTGATCGAACTTTCGACCAGAAAATATTCCCCTTAACCGCAATGTCTGACTTTCGAAACGAACATGTCGGAGCGCATTACGATTGCCACCCCGCCACATCCAACATCCAACCCCACTGCAACGGCACTGACAACGTCACTGACGATTATTGCTATCATTTTGGGTCCAATGCTTGCTTATCGGTTTGCCTGCCCGCTGCTCCAATGATGTCCAAATGGACATTTTATGTTGTTGACGTAATGCTCTGTGCGTTCCCGTTGCGTTTGGGTTCTCGCAAATCGAATCGAAACATGAGTGGACGTACGTCATCGCTGGCGGATTCGTCGTTCCTCGTATCGCAATTTCATTGTATTGTATTTCACGCTTGTCAATTGCTGATTGACATGAATGCGAAGCGCTCGCGCGGCGAATGCAATTTCAACCGAGCATTTCGTTAGCATGTTGTTGGCCTGTTGTTATGGACTTGTCCGCTCTTGTGTGCTCTTGATGCATTGCCGTCTAATTCAGTTTGCGGCAAATTTGATGGCAAATCAAAGGAAAATCCACAACAATGACTACAACCTAAAGGTTTTGACGTTTTTGGAAACTGACATAACTCCCGGATTGATTTTTTTAGCTGTTTAATTTTGAATACCAAAAAATCATTTGAAATTTCTGTTCCAATTTGACGCTAAAAAAAGAAAACACATAAAATCTTCAATAATTAAAAGTTCCCGGAAGCTGTTTTGGCATATTGTACATAATTCGCGGAATATTTGAAGAGAACGTAGAGAAAAGTTTTTGACCAAATATTTAAATAGCGAAATTTATGTTTCGTTTTTCGCATCGTAAATCTCGGCTTGGAGCACATTCAACAAAAAAGTTTAAATGAAAAGACCCAGAGTCAATAAAACCCTTTAACAATGGGGATTTTTGTGTGTGTGTGCATGTGGGAGCGTGTGTGAGAGAGCGTGTGTGTAATAGTGCAAAAACACAAATGCCGGCAGGTGGTCTGACCTTATGTAAATAAAAGATAAATTGAATACGTAGCCCTGTTGGCAGCTTTTGCTCTCATGCAGAGACTTTTTGTGTTGGTTTCTTTTTTTTTTTTGAACATCACAAAATTATATATTTTACAAAACAAATAGATAGCGAAATGTGTAATTTGCAATTAGCGAAATTACCAACCATTAAGCAAAATCAATACAATTTTAATTTGTTTGTTGCTCTTCGCTCATTTGCTTTGTGCATTAAATGAAAATTTTTTGAATTAAATTTGAAATTTCAATTTCGAAATTTTACACTCATATAAAATTAAGGGTCTTCATACCACAATTTTCTTTCCCTCTCTCTTTAAATTGACGAGAAACCTTATCAACTCTTCGTTGGATTTTCATACCATACCATATGCACCATATGGCCAAGTGCTTGTAAGCCTATACCAGTGGCGGCCCTTCGTTAGTGGCACCTTTTTTAAAATTTGAACGATTGTGAAACCGAAAAAGCTTCACAAGAAGACGATCGTAGCTGCAGATTAAGTAACTGAAAATGGTCCTGAAATCAATGCACTATCAGTTAAATAAAAATAAATCATATCAAAAATGGATCAGATTTTTACCTTAATTTTTTTTTTTTTTTTTTTTTTGTGAGATTCTACCCTGTAGTCAGTCGGGCCACCACAAAATTATCGATTTCAGCAGTCACTTTTGGTAGGGACTAGTCCCTCTCCTATCCATAACGGTGTCGAATTTAACATGGCGATGTCATTGCCAGTGACAGGTCGGCCTTTTATACGTTATCTTAAGCCTCTGTAGTGGGGAAGGTGCAGCTATTCAGGTAGGCGAGGAGGTCAAAAATCCTTTCGGACTTGTGGTGTATTTCAACTGAAAAACATCCCCCTCTCTTCTAGTTGAAATTCCTACCCTTGAAACGCTGTGGCATTATCTTGAGGACGTAGGGCAAATTATCTTCAATAAACTCGCAGCCGGTCCGAAAACGTCATACATTTATTTACCAGTCTGCATGATTCGGACTGGTGCAATCGGCTAGACTAACCGCGATTCTCAGGAAAGGTCGGGTCGTCAAGCCCGAAACCTCATGCATGGGTCACCCTGCCTCGGTTGAATATCACTAGTTTAATGGTATAGAAGAGGATCCGATAAATTCAGTGCTGTTAAACTATCACTTCCAGCGGAAATTTTTCTCCCCGATTTTTTGAAGAAATCTGGCAGATTTTTCTAGAAAAAAATATCGAGTCTGATGGCGAAGTCGGTCAGAAAACGTACTGAAAGTTTTATTTCCAGTTGACAAGAAATCGGAAGCTTTTGTCCAATAAATTTCAGAATAATGTGTCCGATTTTGCTTAGAAAGTGAGGATAAAAAGTTTATCGAGTTTCAAACATTTCTTTTGAATATCAAAATTAAAATTAGAGTCTGAAAAAATATTAGATTTAGTCGGACACTAGACATGTCTGATGGAAATGTTCGCTTGAATTGATGAATTTCATGAATTTTCGCTTCAATTTAAAAAGTTATTAAAGCGAAAGATGGCTCTTGAAATCGAATGCAACCCTAAAGATGGGCGGAAAGTTTTGATGTATCAAATTATCGATTAATTGATTGATTTGATGTTTTGCCTATAGTGAAATTTTCCGTAGAATTTGTTCTTCAAAGCCAAAAAAATTAAGTTCTGGCAGACTTTTCCGTACTAACTTGTTATAATAACGAAATTAACCCTTTAAAGGCACTCCCAATTTTTGAGTGTTTGGCAGTGTTTGTGTTGAGTTTTTCATTTCGAAGTGTTCCGAGACCTAGAGTAAAATTTTATGGCGCACATTTTCGTAGAATATTTTGACGCTACCCTCCCCCATTTAGGGGGGGTTTTTTTAGTTTGAAAAAAATAATTCACAAAATGAGCCTTATTTTTGGCAGTTAGAGGGTTAAGATGTTGGACAAAAATATTTGTCTTGATATTTCCAACAACTTTGCCGAACACACCCCAGACCTCAGACTTAAGGAACACACAGTTTCATATGACGATGTGCTGCAAGAATGAGGCCAAACTTTGACCCCATCTAAAATAGAAATTCAGACGTAATCTTTCGAAACGCCGAGACCTTTTCTTTTTTGCCTCCTCTGCCAGAATCCGTTCTCAGAACCCGTTACTTTTTTTACTATAATATGTTGCACAGAGTGTAAATCAATCGATGATCATTATTCACTTGCGAAATTTGTTAATGTTAGAAATTCGTTCCTATTCGATTTTAATAAAATATTCTGCTGCAAGCGCAATCTTTTATCCTTTCGATGTTTATATTTCGCTGCTCATGAATGCCCGACCACAAATTCCTTAAGCGTTAATGGTATGCATAGCGATAATTGGAATGCAATTAGAAGATTTCAATTCTTAATGAGCTTTCTGCATTTTAGACACTCTGCGACGATAAAGATGATAATAATGTTGTTTTAATGATTGTGGAAAAACGATTATTATGATTGCAGTTATCGGATTGTCTGCAGCGACTCGCACTCGATGCATTAATAATGTAATTTTGCAAGTCGCTGATTACAAAGGCAAGCCGTGGTAAAACGTGCAAAGCTAAATCAATTTCTCACCCCTCCACCCCCCAAACCGCCGACACTCGTTCTCATCCTCATATTCGCCCTCCATTCGCTTGAAAAGACTTCAGGTTTTGAATAGTTTTTGTTTTTTTCTTTGTAGCATTTCGGCTGGGTTTCCCGATACGCGCACCTGTCTGCTGCATCAGAAGCTGCAAATGCTGAACGTTTGCGTGGAGCGCCGCAGGCAACGTGAATTCGGCATCAAAACCGATCCAAATGCGTCACGAATTGTTAAGCGCGATAATGAAAGCGTAGTTGCACAGGATGCGAGTGCCTGGTTGTGGTGCCGCTGCCGCTGTTGCTGATGCTTCTGTTGTTAGTAATGACAATGATAATGACAATGGTAACGATAACAATGGCGGCAACAAAAGCGACGGCACTGAAAACGAAGACGACGCAAATGATGACGAATTTTACGATTGCGACGAGGAGCTGCAGGCGAACAACTCGAATAGGCCTGAAGGTCGATTGAAACGCTTGGGCGATTTGAGACTTTTGAATAGCGATGAACCCATATATGTGCCAATGACACAAGAAATTGTACCAAAAACTGAAGATCAACTTCAGGAGGATGCTGAATTTATGCTGAAATCGGGTTCAGGATCAGGTAAGACTGAAAAGAAAATTTTTTAAGACATTCAAAAAATGTCGTCGCGCTTCTCCATAGGCTTAACGACACAAATGATGTGCTCATCGTTGCAATCGGACATGGAAGCCTTTAAAGCAGCAAATCCTGATGCGAAAATTGAAGACTTCATACGCTGGTACAGTCCCAAGGATTGGGAGGAGTCGGTCGATGGTGAGAATAAATTCTTTACTCCTTACAATCGAAGAAGAAGAAGGGTATTGTCAATTTATTCATGATCCTAGAATTGGGACAGACAATTTCTAAATTAAGTGCTCGCATGACTGGTCCTGATAACACTTGGATGACAGTCTGGCATGAAGCACAACCAGTGCCGGCTTGGAGACAGGTAAAAAGGGGTCACTTTTTAATAATTTTCTTCTTGAGGGGGAGCACAAAAATCACAATCGATTCTTTCAGAAACGTCTTTTCGATGAGACCCAAGAGGCTCTCAAGGTGCTTCAGTTTCTCGAATCTCGCACAATCGGAGAGATCTTCGAATTAACAATAATCGCAGCAATACATTCCGCCATTTTAAAACTTAAAGTAAGCGTATTTATTGGAAACGACTCATACCTTATGTACCTATGTTCAAAAGGAGTATTATAGCAGGCGCACCTTTCCTCTTCTTTTCCAGGACATTCTCAATCAAAGCCAAATATTGGATCTATTCAATGCGAAAATTGATGAAATTCTCGCCGAACTTTGTCGCCTGTCACGTGACGTTGAGATCATCAACGAAGCGGAAACGTGCACAATCATCCAATTGCCGAATCCAGGTCCTATTATTAAACAATTGGAAGCGCTTGAATCGCAATTTTATCAGTACAAGAACTTTGAAGTGATGGCCGATTATCCAGATTCGAGCGAATTGAACGATGTGAAGGAAAAATTCAAAGAAGCACTCGAAAACGGCGGCGTCTGTAACATAGCCATTCACCGGTCCGCCCAAGCGAGCACAGGTGACGGTGGTGGCAACAGGATTTTCGCCAGCATTGATGGAGACTTGAAATTGAATCCGCACCATGAGTTGCACGACCATTTGATAAGCAAGGAATATGTTATACGAACGGATAACGAGAATCAACGAGTCAACGAACAATTCGGTCCACAATTCTTGCGTGCCATCGTTGCAGGCGAAAGTCTTCGGCTGTGCGGCGCCTTCACCGAGAGCACGACTTTTATTTGAACGGAGGGGAAAATGAAAAAAAAAAAACAGCTACATTCTTCTTTCTTTGAGATGACAACATTGCATTTTGATGTTGAGACTTGAGCTTGTCTCCTTTCTAAATCCTTTTTTATTTGAATTGACAATTTTTTTCTTAAACGATTTCCTTTCCTCGTATTATGTTTAAGCCACTTAAACAATAACAAAAAAAAAAAAAAATTATCAACAAAAAAAAAACAAAAATTCCTTAAATTGTTTTCCGCATTTAATTCCATCCAAGTCTCTCTCTCTCTCTACACCTTTCGAATGAGTCTCAATTGCGAAATTAGCAAAGCTTCTTACATAATTCGCACTTTTTATTTTTTAGCAATTTTAAGGCTGCGGGAAAGTGCGGCCAAAAACTGTTTCACCAAAAGCACAAATTAAATGGAGTAAACAAAAAGGCGAGCGCAAACCTGCGTTGAGGAATTCGGGGAGCAAAAAATTAATACGAAATGAAAGAGAAAAAATGAAAATGAAAAGAAAAGAAAAAGAGTTAAAATGCCAACAAAAGCCAGTTTGGCATAAATTACTGTGAATGAGTGCATGAAAAAGCGCGAACACGAACAGAAAATTGCACGCAAGATGTTTTTTTTCCTCTTGATTGCAGCAAATCTTTTTGATAAATTGCAAACGAAAAAATTTAAAGAAAATAAAAAAGATGAAAAATTTCTTGGAAATTATTTTTTCAAGGATTCTTTAAAACAAAAAAAAAAAAAAAAAAAAAAAAAAAATAACAATAATGAAGGCAACAATTATTCATAAGTACTGAAATGTTAACGTCTTTTCTCGTAGCAGTGGCATCGAAAGGGGGTAAAGAAGAGATACTTCGATTATTTTTGTTTACTGTTCTTACGTCACGAATATCTGATAAAGGACTTTAAGAGGGCGTAGCACAAAAAGTAGGCGTGGCAGCGTTACGAACTTGAACTTTTCCAACTCTGGGGCACAAAAGTAAGCTAAATTCCGAATGTGGGTCCCGTGGGTTCAAAATTGGGATTTTAGAAAAACCCGTTTTCTGTTTGAGGGGGTTGGGGTGGTTCGATTTCGAAAATTTTTTTGGGAATCTCTTAATCTAGAGTAGAAGCGTCCTGCCAAATTTCAAGACCCTAGGGCAACTCCTTCTATGATTTCTCAAGAAATGTATGGAGGTTAAGCGCTTGAACTCCATACATTTCTTGGTAAATCATAGAAGGAGTTACCCTAGGGTCTTGAAATTTGGCATGGACGCTTCTATCTCTAGATCTAAGAGATTCCCAAAAAATTTTCGAAATCGAACCACCCCAACCCCCTCAAACAGAAAACGGGTTTTTCTAAAATCCACAATTTTGAACCCATGGGACCCACATTCGGAATTTAGCTTAATGTTGTGCCCCAAAGTCGGAAAAGTTCAACTTCGCAACTCTGCCACGCCTACTTTTTGTGCTACGCCCACTCAAAGACCTCTGTCACTAATTCGTGACGTATGAACCTAGTTCAGATAACATGCATAGCTCAAACAACTTAGCTAATACACAAGCTTTTGACAAGCTGTTTTCACATTGCGTCTAAGTCTGCTCTTACGTCACGAATATCTGATAAAGGACTTTAAGAGGGCGTAGCACAAAAAGTAGGCGTGGCAGCGTTACGAACTTGAACTTTTCACTCTGGGGCACAAAAGTAAGCTAAATTCCGAATGTGGGTCCCGTGGGTTCAAAATTGCGGATTTTAGAAAAACCCGTTTTCTGTTTGAGGGGGTTGGGGTGGTTCGATTTCGAAAATTTTTTGGGAATCTCTAATCTAGAGATAGAAGCGTCCTGCCAAATTTCAAGACCCTAGGGCAACTCCTTCTATGATTTCTCAAGAAATGTATGGGGTTAAGCGCTTGAACTCCATACATTTCTTGGAAATCATAGAAGGAGTTCCCTAGGGTCTTGAAATTTGGCATGGACGCTTCTTCTCTAGATCTAAGAGATTCAAAAAATTTTCGAAATCGAACCACCCAACCCCTCAAACAGAAAACGGGTTTTTCTAAAATCCACAATTTTGAACCCATGGGACCCACATTCGGAATTTAGCTTAATGTTGTGCCCCAAAGTCGGAAAAGTTCATTCGCAACTCTGCCACGCCTACTTTTTGTGCTACGCCCACTCAAAGACCTCTGTCACTAATTCGTGACGTATGAACCTATTCAGATAACATGCATAGCAACCAACAACTTAGCATCACAAGCTTTTGACAAGCTGTTTTAATCGCGTCTTAAGTCTGCTCTTACGTCACGAATATCTGATAAAGGACTTTAAGAGGGGTAGCACAAAAAGTAGGCGTGGCAGCGTTACGAACTTGAACTTTTCCAACTCTGGGGCACAAAAGTAAGCTAAATTCCGAATGGGGTCCCGTGGGTTCAAAATTGCGGATTTTAGAAAAACCCGTTTTCTGTTTGAGGGGGTTGGGTGGTTCGATTTCAAAATTTTTTGGGAATCTCTTAGATCTAGAGATAGAAGCGTCCATGCCAAATTTCAAGACCCTAGGGCAACTCCTTCTATGATTTCTCAAGAAATGTATGGAGGTTAAGCGCTTGAACTCCATACATTTCTTGGTAAATCATAGAAGGAGTTACCCTAGGGTCTTGAAATTTGGCATGGACGCTTCTATCTCTAGATCTAAGAGATTCCCAAAAAATTTTCGAAATCGAACCACCCCAACCCCCTCAAACAGAAAACGGGTTTTTCTAAAATCCACAAATTTGAACCCATGGGACCCACATTCGGAATTTAGCTTAATGTTGTGCCCCAAAGTCGGAAAAGTTCATTTTCGCAACTCTGCCACGCCTACTTTTTGTGCTACGCCCACTCAAAGACCTCTGTCACTAATTCGTGACGTATGAACCTAGTTCAGATAACATGCATAGCTAAGACTCAAACAACTTAGCTAATGCACAAGCTTTTGACAAGCTGTTTTCACATTCGCGTCTTAAGTCTGCTCTTACGTCACGAATATCTGATAAAGGACTTTAAGAGGGCGTAGCACAAAAAGTAGGCGTGGCAGCGTTACGAACTTGAACTTTTCCAACTCTGGGGCACAAAAGTAAGCTAAATTCCGAATGAGGGTCCCGTGGGTTCAAAATTGCGGATTTTAGAAAAACCCGTTTTCTGTTTGAGGGGGTTGGGGTGGTTTGATTTCAAAAGTTTTTTGGGAATCTCTTAGATCTAGAGATAGAAGCGTCCATGCCAAATTTCAAGACCCTAGGGCAACTCCTTCTATGATTTCTCAAGAAATGTATGGAGGTTAAGCGCTTGAACTCCATACATTTCTTGGTAAATCATAGAAGGAGTTACCCTAGGGTCTTGAAATTTGGCATGGACGCGTCTATCTCTAGATCTAAGAGATTCCCAAAAAATTTTCGAAATCGAACCACCCCAACCCCCTCAAACAGAAAACGGGTTTTTCTAAAATCCACAATTTTGAACCCATGGGACCCACATTCGGAATTTAGCTTAATGTTGTGCCCCAAAGTCGGAAAAGTTCAACTTCGCAACTCTGCCACGCCTACTTTTTGTGCTACGCCCACTCAAAGACCTCTGTCACTAATTCGTGACGTATGAACCTAGTTCAGATAACATGCATAGCTAAGACTCAAACAACTTAGCTAATACACAAGCTTTTGACAAGCTGTTTCACATTCGCGTCTATAACTCTGCTCTTACGTCACGAATATCTGATAAAGGACTTTAAGAGGGCGTAGCACAAAAAGTAGGCGTGGCAGCGTTACGAACTTGAACTTTTCCAACTCTGGGGCACAAAAGTAAGCTAAATTCCGAATGTGGGTCCCGTGGGTTAAAATGCGGATTTTAGAAAAACCCTTTTCTGTTTGAGGGGGTTGGGGTGGTTCGATTTCGAAATTTTTTGGGAATCTCTTAGATCTAGAGATAGAAGCGTCCATGCCAAATTTCAAGACCCTAGGGAACTCCTTCTATGATTTCTCAAGAAATGTATGGAGGTTAAGCGCTTGAACTCCATACATTTCTTGTAAATCATAGAAGGAGTTACCTAGGGTCTTGAAATTTGGCATGGACGCTTCATCTCTAGATCTAAAGATTCCCAAAAAATTTTCGGAAATCGAACCACCCCAACCCCCTCAAACAGAAAACGGTTTTTCTAAAATCCACAATTTTGAACCCATGGGACCCACATTCGGAATTTAGCTTAATGTTGTGCCCAAAGTCGGAAAAGTTCACTTCGCAACTCTGCCACGCCTACTTTTGTGCTACGCCACTCAAAGACCTCTGTCACTAATTCGTGAACGTATGAACCTAGTTCAGATAACATGCATAGCTAAGACTTCAAACAACTTAGCTAATCACAAGCTTTTGACAAGCTGTTTTCACATTCGCGTCTAAGTCTGCTCTTACGTCACGAATATCTGATAAAGGACTTTAAGAGGGGTAGCACAAAAAGTAGGCGTGGCAGCGTTACGAACTTGAACTTTTCCAACTCTGGGGCACAAAAGTAAGCTAAATTCCGAATGGGGTCCCGTGGGTTCAAAATTGCGGATTTTAGAAAAACCCGTTTTCTGTTTGGGGGGTTGGGGTGGTTCGATTTCAAAATTTTTTGGGAATCTCTTAGATCTAGAGATAGAAGCGTCCATGCCAAATTTCAAGACCCTAGGGCAACTCCTTCTATGATTTCTCAAGAAATGTATGGAGGTTAAGCGCTTGAACCATCGATGGTTACAATCTATCGAAAAGGTCGATGCTATATCGATAGTTTTGATTCATGGACATTGACTTCAGCATTGGAAAGCTGGTGCTGGTGGTGACAGAGGGCTTTCCTCTTTTTGAAATAGACAGATTCCAAAAATAACTTCATTTAGATGAGGGCGAGAGCCGCTTGAAAATTCTTCTTTTGATTATCAAAATTGTCGATTGTCAAAATTGTCGATAATCGAAACTATCGATGATGATTATAATGATGATGGTGATGGTAATGATGATGATGATAGTGATGGTGAAGTGGTGATGCTGATCATTTGATGGCTGATGAATTGGGTTGAAGTTGGTGAATGGTGGTAATGTGAATGGATGGTAATAGATGGTGTGAGTGAATTAGGAGGGTGAGGTTGGTGATGAATATGGTTATGATGATGGTGCGTTTGGTGATGATAATGGTGATGATGATGATAGTGAAGTTTGTGCTGATGATGGTCATGATGATGGTGAGGTTAGTGATGATGATGGTGATGGTGGTGATGATGGTGTTAATGATGGTGATGATGATGATGATGCCGAAGTTGGTGAGGTTGGTGATGATGATGGTGATGTCGATGACGATGATGATGACGATGGTGATGATGATTATAACTTACGCAGGTGCTTCATCACGTCTCGAAAAATCTTCGGAAATTCTGCGACTCTTATGTGTCCCATTTTACAAACCAAATGAGAATTATAGGCGTCATACTAACAATTTATTCTATGCGCTGATGCCAAAACGAGGGGGTTTTCCGTTTTAAGGGATTTTTTCAATTTTACCTTCAACAAAAATCACTTCAAATGTTTAGAAGAGATTTTTACCGATCAGTTTCCTATCAAATTTTTAGTCTCGATAGTGTGAACAGCCTCGGTAATATGAAAAGTACAAAAAATTAATTCACTCTATCCAAATTCGACTGTATATTTTATTACACCGTGCAACACGTAAAATTTTCATCAAATTCGTAAAAAATTGAAATTTTTGTTGTTGCTGTAAATGGTTTTAATTAACCCTTTTCTGCATGATACAGTCAAACTTCCATAGCTCGCACATGTACAACTCCAATTTTCTATAACTCGAACTGAATCGGATGGCAATAGCGAAAATTTTTGATTCAATTTCGTTTCCCCAACTCGAAGTCTCGATAACACGAACTATTTCTTTGGATAATGGTTGTTCGAGTTTGACTGTATATTAAAAAAACAACTGGAAAGATTTTTTTCCCGCAGAAATTCTTTAATTTATTCAGTTTTATTAAGGACTTCCAAATAGTTTTCCATCACAGCAAAACTGTTTCCATTTTGATTTATACTCGATATTCGGCCTTTGATTTCGATATGTGAAAAATCGTTTGTCCGGCTTTAGGCCCCCAGAAGAAAAGTTTTTCGAAAGCCACCATCAGGAGTTTTTTTTATCACAGCATCGGTCACTAAATGTTTGTCCAAAATTAAAATAAAAGAAACTAAAAAATATAAAAAAATATTTAAAATAAAAAATTATAAAAAATGAAAAATGTATAAATAATTTAAAAAATCAAAAAGTCATACTGCTGCTTTTGTTGTCATATAATCACTGTTTTATTAAAAAAAAAAATTATTTTTTTGAGTGTCAGAAACCATATACAGTGGGGTCTCGTTATAAGTCGTTTCTCGTTCCTAAAAATCGACGTATAGCGAATCGACTTATAACGAATCAGTTTTCTTCATATGATTGTATGAAATAATTTCTAATTGGTTCCTCAAAGCTCAAAAATTGATACACAAATTTTTTTAAAGTCAATAAAATGAAAATTCCCTACAACTGGCAGCACTGCTCTAATGTCTGATTTCCAATTATTCGTCGGATGCAGAACGTTTTACGCTGCGTCCACAACAACGCAATTGATTTGAGCTGCTTCCATATGTTTGCATGTGTTTGCCTCAATTGACGGAACGCACCTGACGCGTCATTGGAGATGGCACTTAGGGGCGCAAAAGACGAAAAAAATGTTCCCCCAAACTTTTAGACGTAATTGCGAATCATTTGCGACGTATAGTGAACCATGGTGTTAATTGATACGTGACGTAAGTGCAAATCGACGTATAACGAGGCGACTTATAACGAGACCCCACTGTATGGGCATTTCCAAAATTCAAGTACGGGTTAAATCGTACTTTTGCTTTTCAATACTTTCGTGCACCTTATGCGTAGTGTTGAAACAAAATGAGTAAATACTACTTGATATCGAATACTTTTAGTCGATACTGAGTATATTTTGTACTCAATACTTACCACCAAGTATTTTCGCGGTATCGATACTTTAATGTCAGTATTTACTCATTATATTTTCCTTGTATTAGTGCTGGAAATTTGAGGGGTTTTTCCCTTTTTGAGGGACTTTTTCGATTTCATTTTGAAATTGATTTTTCGTATGCATTTGCCTAGGAAGCGAAAGGGATTTTTATAAACTTTCTAAAGGTTAAACCTACGCCAAATTATTGGCAGCACTGACAAGAAACAGTAATTCAAAAAGAAATGGCCAAGTCTAAGGTCTGTATCCATGTTACGCGCTTGGATTCGACAAGTGCAAAGTGGCGTATTTGTTTTAAAACACTTAAGTATTGTGTTACCTGTCCCAGTCGGCAATTGGCTCAGGCATGAATTTGTTCTTCAATGAATTCATCGATGAAATAACTAAAAAAATGTAATGTCGAAAAGATTCATGAATAGTAAGGCAAACATTCAGCTATAGCGGACCGAGCAGTTTTAAGTCAGCCGGTCTATTTTCTTAAGAACCATAAAACCATAAAAGAAGAGAAAAAAAATATCCTTAAAAAACTTCTCGGTCCGCTTTTGCTGAATTTTTGCCTTACTGTACCTGAATTTTTTCTTATGAACCGAAACTGTAGAAAAAACGCATAAGCCTATTAGATCATTGAAAAAATCTCGCTCCGCTGTAGCTGAAATTATCGCTTACTAAACATGAATTTTTTCAGAATAGTAGCGAACGTGAATTTCCGTGGAAAAACAAAGCATTTAGTGTTTTAGTTTTTTTTTTTTTTACTAAAAACTGTCAATTGAAGTGCGACATCCGATAAAGCAACACGGATCGAGTTAATCAAATAAAAAGTAAAAAAAAATAAATTAAAAATATAAAATATTTAAGTGAAATAATCACTCACAAACCTTCCCAGCGAAAACCCGGTAAATTACAATTTCAATCACTTGAAAATTACATAATAATACGTTTTTTTTTTACTTTAGAAACCTGTAAAAAGGACGGCTATACGCTGAAATCTCATGCAGATAGCATGAGGAAAGCTTTCAGGCTGAAAAGGGAGATTCTACAAGCGCGAAAGTCAAAAGAAAGCCAGCTATAATATAAACTTTTATTTTATAAGAATTATTTTTGTTTAAAAAAAAATATTAATAAGTATATATATATGTATATAGTATTATAAGCAAAAAGGCCTTAAACTGTGATAAAAACTTTTTTATACGAATATGTTAATTTTTTTGTTTAAGAATTATCTTTTTTTGATTTAATAAAACGAACTGATTTTGAATATAAAACAAATTTTTTCCGATTTATAAATCCTCCAAACAGGAATATTTTCTACAATGAATTCAACAATCTTTTTTTCATTGTAAAATTCATATATGATTTTTTTGTGCATTTTCAAACGAAGAGATCGTTCACTATGCCTTACCATATGTAAGCTTTGTAAGCTATCATTTCCGCGATAGCGGACCGAAAACACGTTGCTATCCATGACTATTTCGACCATTTTCAAATTAAGTTTTCAGCGATAGCGGACCGAAAACCTAGCGCTTCCAAGAATTATTTCTGTCATCTCTCGGCCGTATCCATGACTATTTCGACCATTTTCAAATTAAGTTTTCAGCGATAGCGGACCGAAAAATAAATGAAAACTATACCTTACATTTCCTAGGGCATCGCAATGTTAATTTTCAACGATGAATTCAGCAATAGTCCATAGAGGCTATTGCAGAAAAAGTTGCTGAAAAACCTTACACTTGCCGACTGGGGTGTTATGATGTGTAAATACCAAGAATCATAAAAATTTGCTTTATCTTGAGCAATGACTACCTAATACGATACTTTTGGTTCGGTATTTTAGTGGTATCGATACTTTATCTCGATACAATAAATGAGTACTGGTATCGATAATTTCATGGTATCGTTTCAACACTACTTATGCCTACTTTTAATTTATCAAAGTAAAGAGCATATACCAAATGGCAGTCAGCTATATACGGACGCGACAAAAAGTTAACTTTTTCTGGAAATACCCATATGTATGCGTTCGTATGCAGTAAAGGGTTAAAAGACTTATGAAATTCCAAAATGCTGAAAATTATTTTCAAAAATGTGTGCCCCCATTGAAACGCCAATCTCTACCTCTACTTATACGCACATTCTTCGGTTGTAGCTGCAATTGTTAAGCCAAAACAAAAAAAAAAAAATAAATAAATAAGAATGCATAAGAAAAATCTTGAATTTGTCTAAGCCAAACGTGCACATGCGTGCACACACACACGACACACCACACGTGTGGGTAGGCATTGCAATTCTGGCACACGAAGAAGGTGTTTCCCTGTAATAAACGAATTTCATGGGCGTTACGTTGCTGGCAGTTGCAGCTTTTGCGGTAATTGTTTTGGCAGGTGGGGTCGGGAGGAAGAGCGAACGGAATGAAATGTAGGCATCAAGCAGCAAATATACAGCAGAAAGTTATGCTCAACTATCAAACTAAACTATCATTTTTTGCTATGTACCTACGCTATGTACAGTATATCGGTTTATTTTGTAAGCAATAACGTTCGAGGCAATAAAAGTTGCAAAGGTGTAAGCCACTTACCAACTCTGGGAAGCTCTTCTCATAGGTTCCAATGCACATATGTATGCATATATAAATATATGATATATAGATATGTATGCACGTGAAGGCAGCCGAGAACAGAACTCTAAAAATAGAAAAGGAAAGTTTTATTTTTATTATTTAAAGAGATCGTCGGAAAAGTATAAAACTATAGGAGAAGATAGAAGAACACACACACACACGAACATGTAGACACTTGCGCGCCCATACACTCTGATAGTTTATGGATCATTTTATTCGAAGGACTTAAAGTCGAAGCGCTTCGGAGCTTAAAATAAAATTTATTTATTATCGCTTAAGTATGATTTTCATTTCGCATGCATGGCTTCTTTGTCTCTCTCTCTCTCTCTCTTTGTTTTAATGCTTTGAGTAAAGTTTTATCTTTATTCAATTTTTACGACACTTTTATAGAATTGCAATATTTGTCGAAGAGACCGAATGATACAAGAATTCGGATATCGTTTCGAGCGATAAGCTCCGAAGCAATTTGGATTTATGCGCGGTTTGGATGTTTAATTCGTGGTTAAAACTTCAACCGATAAATGAATAAGCCCGCACAGAAAGGAACAAGCACAAGAAAACCGAATCAGAAGAACAAAATGAAAATAAGATAAAATAAAGAGAAAAGACCTTGTCGTGAATTACCTGCGGGAAATCCTTCCAATTTACATTAAAGGCATTTACGCTTGGCAAGTGCAAGAAAAAGCAAAAGAACAAGAGCGAGAAAAAGTAAAACAGCAAAGTAAGTTGAATAGGGGGGGAATGGGCGCATGGAGTGGAGGCACGTTGAATGGCAAGTGCATTGTAGCAGCTGCAATTAAAGGAAATGACGGCAGCACAACGATTTGCCCCACCCGAAACAGCTTCGCAGTCAGCCGCCAACATTTTCCGACGGAAGTGCAACGCGAGCGCCAAACGCAAAATTCATAATAAAAATCTGAATGAATTAATGACGGCATGAGTAAGTGAATGGCATAACGAGCGGAACATACAGTTATGGAACGTACTTATTTCTTCCCTTTTTTTTTCGTTAAAAAGTTTTTTTCCCTTATTTTTTTTTTGAAAGTTCTTTTGCATAAATTTTCAAGGCTTTAACGGGTCAAAGAGTAATGCTTGCCGCGTACGGAATGTTGAACGAAACTTTGCCGGAGAATATCCGAATGGCATGGCAGGAACGTTCTCGTGTTTGTTCGTCAGGTGCAGAAAATTTCGGTTTACTTCAAATTTCATTTTTCTATTATTATTTTATTATTATTTTTTTTTTAAATATTTAAACTCAGATTATAACTTAAGCACTTGAAATGGATGAGGGGATTGTTTTATGATATGGAGTAGAAAAATAAAGGAAAATGTCAAGAATATCCTTTTTTTGTCACATTGATGTGATCATATGAGTATGGGATCGGAGGCTTCATCTCGGTGTGTCCTGAATCATGAAAGAGTATTGCGAAAAGAGGAGATAAAAATTTGTTGCCATTGCCTTTTTCAATGATGTCATAGCAGCGTCAAAAGCATAGACGTATGTGGGTATTTGAATTTCGTGTAGCACAGATTTAGGAGGCTATTCTGATATAACCACTTTTATAAATCGATTTATTTTCTTTCATATTTCGATAGTAAAACTTATTGAGAATATGCTGTGAAAAAATCAGATCAAAATTCCAAGTATTAAAAAAGTTACAGCTCAGAAGTCGCCGACGCGCCTCAAGCGACTTCTTCTGCTCTTGAGACTTTGAAGGCGTTTTTCTCGAAACGTCATTTTCTGGCACGGGCAGCGTCCTACAGACCAAACTATCCAACCGATTGCATTGAAACTTTAATATATTTTCCACATATTAGTAGTTCTCGCCGGTACAAGAATTGAGTTTTTTCAAAATTTATTAATAATTTTTTTCGATTTTTATACAAAACAAAATATTTTCAATTTTCGATACTTTTTTTATTTAAATATTTTTCATTAAATTAAATAATTCTGGTACGGACGATAACGACAAACGTACTGAAAACAATTCATTCATTTTCTTATTTCAGACAACCTGAAAAGCCTACACCGTGTTCCCCAACGACATACTTTTTTTTTAAGTGTATACTTTACTTAAAAAAAATATATAGTAACTGATAATAATAATTAAAACCGGATTTACGTTTAACCAAGACTTTTGTTGCACTATATAGCTGAAATAATGTATAGTTCATATTAAACCCAACAATAATCTGATTCAAAATAAATATTCTATGTATGGTCAAAAAATAAAAATTTATATGAGATCATGCACTTCGGTTTTAGAGCCAATGTTATATCCATATTCGAACACAATGAACAAGACGAGCAAAACCACATTTCGCAAGGTGGATTCGATGAGAATTGGTATTCTAAGGTGTCCGTTGAAGTACCTCATTGATAAGCGTGGTAGGAGGTCCAGATGAACCGAAAATCGTATCGGTTGTCCACACTCTCGGCAATTATGAAAAATTAAATTTTTTCAATTAGCCAAAAATTACATTTTTCACCAATATTAATTGTGAAAAATAAGATTTAAGTATTTAAAGCCCAAATTGAATGTTTTTAGGCAAAATAAATATTAATGGTCAAAAAATAACAATTGAGAAAATAAGCGGTGCACAAGGTGAAAAATTCAAAAATTCCCAACTTTTTTACCTTAAGCCATTTTGGTGAAAAGTGGTCAAGTGACATCAATGGTTTTTTTTATTCAAAATGACCTGATCATATACCTTTAACTTAGGTTGAACCGTCTATGGTTTCAACGGGACACTCGGCAATTTATGATAAAATAAATTTTTTCATTAGCCAAAAAGTTTACATTTTTGGACTTTTAGCGATTTAATGAGCTAAAAAGCTCCAATGTATAATAATAAAAATTTAAATATTCAGATGTGTCAAAGAATAGTATATCCAATATAGCAAAAAAAATTTTTTTAAAATAAAATTTTTATGCAGTTAAATTTGCAAATAAAAACATATAAAAAAAATTAAAATGATTGAACCTTTTTGTCTTGTGGAAAAAACTCAGAATAACCCCTTAATATTAGCTTAACGATTGTGGGACATTTTTATTCCTGAATAATAAAAAATGAAAGAAGAACAAATAATGATGTGCTTAAACTTCTCAATAAACGCAAAGAAACCTCTCAAAATAATATAAAAAAGGTCCCCGTTATGGATTGAGGAATCGAGCTTTCGAACGTAGGCAAGGATGACAAGTAATTTTGAAAATAGTTTTTTTTTTGACACTGGGCAACAAGTTCGAAATTTCATTAGGCTATTCAACGAATAACAAGAAAACAGGAAGGTTATGTTTAAATTTTAAACTTTAAAATAATTTGAAATATTAGAGGGATTCATTTAAGTTTGTTAAATTTAAAAAAAAATGTGAATAAAGCTGTCATAACTTGTATGAAAAACATTTTTTTTATTTTCACCTCATCCTGTCAATTGATAGTTGAACAATCCCTGATGCTATTTTATGTAAAGCTTCTCGTTTAATGCCAATGAATGTAGGAGTCTTACAGTAAGACTGTCATATCAATAAACCACAAAGCTCTTAAGGCTATTCATAATTTTTTATTTTTTATTATTTTTTTTATATTTCTGTGGAGTTTGAGAAAACCTTATGAATTTCTTGATGGTCTGAAAGACTTCTTGAGTGCGTTAACCGATTTATTGACGAAATATTTACGTCTTTTTGCATTGCGCTCTTGAAAATAAAAAAAAAACCTTGAACTTTCTAAATTCCAAATTCCAAACGCCTAAGTTCAGAGTTGAAAAAACTGAAAAACTTCGGAACTAAAAAATTTCAATAACAATAAATGGTGTGAAGGACATAAATTCAAAGTGATTCTTAAGCCTCCAACATTTGGAAGAAAAAAAACATTTTCGTTTCATTTACAAACCCCTAAGAACTGTTGAAAGTTGACTTTCCGTACACATTTTTCTTCGTTTTTTTTCCACTATTGTGCTTTAATGCGATAAAAAATTCATTTTGCCAGCCAAAAAAAGAGAAACTTTGAGTAAATATAATAAATTTTGCTGTTTGTTTGTTTGTCTAGCGAATCGAGACAAGACGAGAATTCAATGAAATGATCGTCTTTGCAAATATTTGTCATAATCGGCCAAAAACATTCACCATTGAAATTCGATAGCTTCGTGTAAGTCACATCGAAAAATAGGGCGTTCACTTACTTAAGTAACCGCACTTCTTTGTGGGATCCAGCAAAATGTTTACACAACTATTTTTTGTGGTGGGGGGGGGTCAGACGAACAAGGCAGCAGCTTCATAAATGATATTGTTTATTTATGAGCGAAAATTGCGAAGTCATAAATTTAATCGAATTCGGTGTAATAAAACTTGCTTCAGGGCAGTGACTTGCCAAATAAATCATGCTATTAATAAAATACTTCGCTCGGAATCACTGATTTTCCATCATTTTCACCCCCGCCGAAGGGCAGTTCATTGCACCATCGTGTTAGGTACTCAAGCGTCGGACAACGAGCGACTCGACGAAATTTATTTATGGCCAAATCAATGGATTTAGAATCGTTTTCTAGTTCAGTTTATTTTGGGAAAATTAGCAAAAAAAAAAAAAATAAATAAAAAAAAACAAAAATTGGGGAAGTAATTTTGAAATTAAAATTAATTAATTCTCAATTTCAATTAAGTTTCTCCAAGGGGGTTGGCTCGGAGATGACTAATCCCTTCAAAAAACATCAAATCAGACATTCTCAAGGGGAGCCTCGGAATAGTAATGCAGTGGTGTCACAGAATCCGATAGCTGTCGGAATTGGAATTTTAGTCGACTGAATTTTCATATATATTTCATAGACAGCCGGATAAAATAGGGTTCTGTGCAATTAAGAACCGATAATAGTTCCGATTCAAAACCAAAAACAAAACAATTTGTAAATTCTGTATGAAATTTCGATTGGATTTAATTCCGATTCCGACAGCTATCGGATTCTGTGACACCCCTGATGATTTCGTCATTTACATTTCTGCCTGGTTTACACTTTGCAGGAATTCCCGGAAATATTTAACACATATAAATATATCTACACAGAGCGAAAAGACCACATAAAATACCCTATAAATTAGAAAAAAGAAGATTTCTCTATAGTTTTTCTCCACGAAGAAGTTCGTCTAAATTTTAGCGGGAATTCCTTTTCAATAAGATTAAAATGATTCCTCGTAGAAATAGGAAGGAATTATTTAAAAAAAAATAAGGAGCATTGCCTCACAATCCGATTTTGGCGAGTTCAAATCCCCGCTCAGATGAGTCATATTCTAATTTGTAGCCGATTTCTTTCTCAATAAATATTTGATGCAATTCAAGATAAAAATAAGAAGTCAATATCGTCAATTTTGTCCCCTGTCATTCTCCTTGGTAACCATATGCTAATTTAGACGTAAATCTCCACTATATGAGGTGACATTTTTCGCTCTGTGTATTGTTACAATCAAAAGTGCTGTTGGTTTCCAAGTATTCCGGCGCTATTGGAAACCAGGCACCACTCAAAATCCTCTTCGGCAATTTGAATGAGATAATAAACCAATTATTCCTTCTGAAAGTCTATTTATATCTCAAATGAAATTTGATAGACGAACGATGTTTCTATTTTTTGCAAGAATAATTATCCATAAATAATAAGCTTCATTTGGCGCTTTTGGCACTTTTCTGTATATTTAGCACTTTCCGAATGAGGTAGTTCATCGTTATTTGCATTGGGTAAATCAGTTTGATGGAATTTGAATATTAATTTGATTTTCAAATATTTTAAAGCACCTAAATAATTAATAGTTTGCGTAATATTTTTAACTTAGCATGACCTTTCAAAAAAAAAAAAAAAAAAAGTTTCCCCAAACAAGTCTTCAAACCAGCCATGACGGACGCTTGTTTATAGAACTTTAAAAGTATTGAAAGACTTTAAACCTTTAATGACGAGGTTCAATTGATTTAACACTCGACGTTTGTGCAAACGAATTGTTCGAACACCTGAACTCGAAACCAGAATTATTTGTTTTATTTAACCCGAAATCAATGGGTTTTGACCCCACAGTTTATTTAACAATTTAACGTTCGCCATTAAAATTTGTATGCATATTTTTCTATATAAATATTGATGAAAGGATTTGGTGAAAGGATTACCTTTTGGAAGTGATTTATAAATTATGCTTTGAAGGCTTGCTGAAAATAAATTCATTGAATTTTTTGAAAGTCTGGGTGAACCTGAACGACTCCAAATAAATGATTTGGGAGCTATGTAAGTTAACGGAAGAGCGATCAGATCTTCATAGACTTCGCTGAGAGGTTCGTCGGTAGAAATTATGGGCTTTAAAGATCATAGCGATAGGCATAGGTGTAGGTATATTGTGTTGCACTATACTCACTAGATAATGTCAGTGTTGAATGGGCTACGGAAGAAGTCCTTGAAAGGCTGACGAGAATAAAAACATTTAGCGTTCTAGTTATAACTAGTACAGTTGTGTAGTAAGGGCGATTGGAAGGGTGATGGTGGTGGTGATGGTGACGATGTTGGTGATGATATTGGTGATGATGGTGGTGATGAAGATGGTGCGGTTGGTGATGATGGTGATGACGATGGTGTTGATGGTGTTGATGGTGGCTAAGTTTTTGATGATGATAATGATAATGGTGATGATGATGGTCATGATGATGGTGATGATGATAGTGGCGATGATGGTGATGATGAGGTTAGTGATGATGATGTTGATGCTGGTGTTGATGGTGTTGATGATGTTGATGCTGGTGATGATGGTGTTGATGGTGTTGATGATGTTGATGGTGGTGATGGTGTTGATGGTGTTGATGGTGGTGATGTTGTTGATGGTAGTGATGTTGTTGATGGTGGTGATGTTGTTGATGTTGTTGATGGTGTTGATGATGTTGATGGTGTTGATGGTGATGATGGTGTTAATGGTGGTGATGTTGTTGATGGTGGCTAAGTTGTTGATGGTGATGTTGATGGTGGTGATGATAATGATAATGGTGATGGTCATGATGATGGTGATGATGATAGTGACGATGATGGTGATGATTATGGTGATGTTGAGGTTGGTGATGATGACGGTGATGATGACGGTCATAGTGATGATGTTTATGACTTACGCACGCACGTTCTTGCTTCATCAGTACCGAAAAATCTTCAGAAATTCTGCGAGTCTTATGTGTCCAGTTTTAAAAACCAAATGAGAATTATAGGCGTGACTCTAATATTTTATTCTATGCACTGATGCCAGAACGAGGGAGTTTTTCCGTTTTTATGGAATTTTTCGATTTTACCTTCAACCAAAAATCACTTCAAATGTTTACAAGGGATTTTTACTGATCACTTTCTTAAAGAAAACAGAAATAAACGGATTTGTTCAATATCCAAGGGCAAAAAGTCACCAAAATACTGCCTAGCATCAGTGCTGGTTACAAAGTATGGAGAATTGAGTAAGAAGGGGTTTCAAATTCGGCTTCTGAGGAGGGATACTTAAGCACAATATTGTATTACATTATTATTTTTCCTTCACCACTCATTTTCTGAACGTGAAAGCTTCCTGTTAGTGTCGCATTAAATTTTTACACGGTTTTTGTAATCGGGCTTAGCAAATGTAACTGAAAATTTCAAATGCAACTCTGCGCTAACCTCAGAATTAAATGTTAATGGGCTTTACGCAGATATGCAGAAAGTATAGAGCTCGTTCTTGTGAAGAAAGGAAATCAGAGTTGAAATGGCGATGACAGGTCGACAGAAATATAGAAAATGTATGATTTAAATGCAACCCTGCATGTTCGATTGCTTTTCATCTGCGTAGTCGTTGAAGTATCAGAAGTAACTCAAAGTACTTCTACGTTTTTTTTGCATGTGTTTAGTATAGGAAATTTACTTCCTGCATATCAGCGTAGAGCCCATCACCCAGGGTATATTTTCGGGCTAAATGAATTTTTGACATTTTTAACCCTGAGTTTCGCCGATAACCCTAGCCCGATCTAGTGATAACATACCATTGATGTCATATGGGAAAGTATGCGGGTCTGCTTAATCATCCCTTAAGGCAGCAATAACGTTCTAATAACTCAAAATTGAGCTCCAATTGCCATAAAGGCAACACAAACAAAAAAGAAACGATTTAATTGTTTCAAAGAAAATTTCATTTAAAGAACAATTTTCTGTTGAAAGCCATTTGTTTTTGTGTAGGTACGTTTAAGGGGCTCCTCACGTAGACAGAAATGAAATGCCGAAATGCTCTTTTGGCTTATTCACTCGTTTTAATCACTTATTTTTCGCTTATTCTACTCACTTACATATGTACGTTGACGAGGTAGCAAATCACAAAAAGATTTATTACACGGCGAAGTCTTCTCCATGAAAGATACACCAGTGGCGTAGCGAGATATTTCGGCGCCCGTGGCTCGATGCCTTCACAATGCCCTCTCCAACCGGTCTTCAAAAAAGAATACCTTCATAATAATTGAAATATGATTTTGTGCCCCCTTCGGCTCCCCCCTCACTACGCTACTGAGATACACGACCCGAACAAACAACGCAACACGTTCGAAAAGGTATTCGCTGATGCTTTAACAAGCCGTAGCGATGCCTCACGTCAAAGAGATGGGTTGGGCCAAAAAACAAAAATAAATTCAATTTCTTTAAATGAAATGTTGGCACGACGACACCGACGACGACGATGGAGAAGAAGAAGAAGAAGAAGAAGAAGAAGGGGAAAAATACCAAACCGAATGGAAAAAGATCAACGAAAACCTTCATAAATAAATTCGCCAGCAAAACAGAAAGTCATCACATTAGCTGAGAAGATGTGCTAATTTTGGCTTAGGGCTGAAGTCTGTTAAAATTGGGTCAAAAGTTTTTAACACCACAATCGGGGGATTGTATAACGGGAAGAAAACGGAAAGAAGACGAATGGGACATCAATCTTATTGACCATGTATCCACACATTCCATCACCCATTCGGGCTTTGCGTATCGAATTTGAGGTTGGCATTAATTCCGAAGCGGTTCATGACTCACAATGCCTACAGTAGAGTGAAGAATGTTTTTATAAAGAATGCTTCTGGGCACTACAAATTTATGGTACTAAATGTTACAGAAAGAGATTTTACGTGAGTGGGATTTTAAGGATTTAGTTGAATTTCGAATAAAAACTCAGGTCTTTAAAATATGGATGGGTCTGATGGGTTCCTTAAATCCTATTCACATATGTATGCCTTAAAGGCTATCCATGACAAAGTTCAAGGTGACCCTACTTTGATATGCTTTAAGTATTTAGGGATACTTTACAAGCTCTAAAGTCGAATGGTTTGGACAATAAATGAGTTGGAGGTACACCGAGAGAAAAAGGTAGTTATATTAACTGAAAAAGCAGGTTAAAATAACCGAGTTCACTGTTAATTGTTAGCTTATGTGTAGTAGCGGTCAATTCAACAGTACAAAGACAGTCAATACGGATATAACTACCTGATGGTGATGATATAACTGTCTCGCGGTTAAAGCAACTGTCACCAGCGACTGGGAAAAAAAAATTTATTTTTTGCTTTGATTTTTTTTATCTTCTTTTATTAATATTTTTTTTTTATTTTATTAAATTATTATATTTTTTCTTTATTTTTTTGTTTCTATTTGAATGTTTTTCTCTTTCATCTCTTTAAATTGTCTCGCCTCAGCCGAGCCTTGAACCGCTGACCTCCACTTCGCTGGGCGAACGTCTTAACCCATTACGCTAAACGAACGAATTTAATTTGTTAGTCAAAATGCTCACTTGAGCTTATGGTTTTGGGGAACGTGCTCAAGAAATTGTTTCACTCCTAAAATTTTTTGCTTGAAAATGAACCATTAAAAAAAATTTTTTTAAATTAAAACCTTAAAAATGTAGGAGAAAATTTTTGTCTTCCAAAACAACTACACTCTGAACAAAAAAAAAACTGTAATTAAAAAAAAATTCAGAAAAATTCCCGCCGCCAGCAGCGATAGAACCCCGAAGCTCACGACTGTCGAGTCACAGTTTAAAGCACTGAGCTATCGAAACCTCCGGAGACGGTTGATCAGAATGCGAACTTATACGTCTAAGTGAACGAAAGCGAATTTGAACATAAAAAGTAACTGTTTTTCAACTGTTCATTTGACTGCATTTTTTAGTGCATTTAACGCGGAATACAATTTATTTGACCACTCTTACTTTAACTGTTCTAAGTAGTTGATTTAACTGTTGTTATTTCTCTCGGTGTAGAAATGGAGCCGTTCAGAGAATGCGGAAATTATTACTGCTACTGATAGCTTCCATTAAATTAGACCACAATAGAAAGAAACAGTTGTTCACAATTTTTACACATAAATTCCATTCGAATACAATTCGGAATTGCTCATAATTTGAAGCACGATTCAGAGCGAAGAATTGAAACGATTATGTCGAAACCTGGACATAATAATCATCCTGGGAAATTCGCACGTCGAGTGCTTTGTTTTCCATTTCACCATGGCACTTAGAGACAATGGCGAACCATTTTGAGCAATCGGTTTAAAAGCTCATTTCAAAGTGTCTTAAAGTGCTTGTCTTGTCTTGCCTTGTTTACCATTGCGGTCTGCGGACTAATGTATGCATTTATGTACAATGTAGATGCACATCACAGATGGTCTAGTCTTTAGGAAAGATTGTCTTGTGTAAGCACTTAATAGGTTCATTGTCTTTCGAAATTCTTACGTGTAATGCGAATCAAAAAAAAAAAAAAGGCTTTAAATTCCAAACGCATTCGACGGATCTTGATTTGCATTTTAAAGAAACATTTTTGAAAGGGTTTTGTTCCACAATATCACTTCACATCAGGAATGACATCATCGCATGCTAAGACCGAAGGGACTTCTTAGCTTCCTCAAATGTAAATAAGCAAAATTACTCAAAAAGATTGTCTTCTTCAATCTAAGAACGCCAGGCATTCGATTTCAAGTTGAGATTACATAAAAACTCACTCGCTCTCTCTTTTGATGTATCCCCCTTCACATTCATTCCTGGAAAATATGCTGAAGACGTGCATTTCTATCGATTTTGCATACAATTCATTTTTTATTCTACTCGAGTAAGTAGCTTAAGATATTTTGCTTCAAAGACATTAAAAAAAAAAGAAACAAAACAAAACGAATTAAGCTTCTTGATGAAAGTATCAATCTGTCGAACATATTTCGCTTTGAATTTTCCAAAGAACATATTTGAAAAGAGGACAATAAATGGAAATTCTTTGGAAACATAAAGGAAAATGGAATAATCTTTTCAAGTATTTAAGTTTTTCCTATAGAATGCAGGTTATTTGGGTTCAAGTACTTGTGGAAGTAACGAGAACATTTGTTGAAGATGAAACTATTCTCTATAGAAAGTCGAACTAAGCGAACTTTTGTTAGTATTGATTGGGATTAATGTTAAAGCATTTTGTGCAAATTAACTTCTTTCATCAAAATAAAAATTAAAAAAATGGAAAGAAATAAAACAAGCCCATATAAAGCCAATTACAGCTGGTCGGTTAACCTACGCAATCGTAGAAGAATTTCTGCCGCACCTGATCACGCTCGAAGTACGCAAAATGTTCCCATGTCCATTGAAGTCATTTCGTTTTCTGGTTAATTACGCTTCTCATTAAAGTCAGAGCTAATGTAGCAGAAAATTTTGTAGTAATTTCAACGTAAGAAGCCCAGTTTTATACGGCACAATAGAGCATAAATTCATTAACCCTTACTGCTGCCTTACTGCTGTCCCACTGGCGCTGCGAATAATGAACTGCAAGAAGCCATTTTAAGTGAAATCTTGAACCTAAAATGGCGAATTTTTTTTAAAAACTTTTTTTGAGATTAATTCTGATTCAGGTAAAGTCAGTGGATTTTGAAGAAAATTATTTCGGGAGGGATTTAAAGTATCTCAAAACTTTCTATCAATCATATTTTTTGGCAAAATATAAACGAAAAAAGTATGTCGTTGGTCAACACCGTGTATCCTTTTGAGGTTGTCTGAATGAAAAAAGTCGACTGGGTTATTGTTGAGTACGTCTGTCATTATCGTCCGTACCAGATTCGTTTAATTTAATTAAAAATTAAAAAAAAAAAAAATATAAAAAACCGAAAAAAAGTATCAAAAATCGAAATATTTTTTTGTAAAAAATCGAAAAAAATTATTAATAAATTTTGAAAAAACCGAATTTTGGTACCGGCGAGAGCTACTAATATGTGGAAGAATATATTAAAGTTTACAAGCAATCGGTTGGATAGTTTGTCCTGTAGGATGCTGCCCGTGCCAGAAAATGACGTTTCGAGAAAAACGCCTTCAAAGTCTCAAGAGCAGAAGAAGTCGCTTGAGGCTCGTCGGCGACTCTGGGCTGTAACTTTTTTAATACTTGGAATTTTGATCTGATTTTTTCACAGCATATTCTCAATAAGTTTTACTATCGAAATGTGAAAGAAAATAAGTAAATCGATTTTTAAAAGTGGTTTCATCAGAATATACCCTTAAATAAAATTTTAAAATTTAGTTTCGAAGACGCATTCCATTGAACTATTTTAACTACTTGTCTTAAACCAATGGCATTAGATACAAAGACGATTTTTTTCCATTGGTATATTCTAGTTTCTTATAGATTCATTTTCGATTCCTAAAAAGAATAAAGGAAAAATTCAAAGTAATCAGTCCGAGTCGAAGTCAATTCCATCTGTAAAATTTCATTGACTCTTTTTTTTTTAAAGCTGACATCGACTTCAATTTACATCCAGGGCAACAATTCCTCTTTCAAAAGCAAATCCACAAAAAAAAATGACAAAGAAAAGGACAAAAAAGGAAAGAAAAAATTGGAAAAATTCTTTGAAAAACTGAACAATAGGACTCGACAGCGAAATGTACGTTCATGAATCGAGTCGATTAGAATGCGATTGATATCAATTAAAAAAGGCAATGCCCGAAGGCATGCATGAATAACCGAGGACTCTGTCCGACAATGGAACAAAGAGAGTAAAGTGCATTTCAAAAAAGTGTGCCACAAACCGAGCAGATCTGTGCCAAGTATCTACCCAGCCGACTTTGAGACTCGACATTTTTTCGGGCGTGAGCCCTACTCAACTGAATCGAAAGGCTTAAGTCATGCTACTGACGCACAAACACCTACATACATACGTACACGTGTACGTACCCAACGGGAAATGTCCCGCGGACATCCCCGATGATGTCCTAGTGATTTCGGAGCCGAAATAATGCATGCTATTTCCGGTGACACTTTGTATGACATTTACACAGGAGCTGACAGGGACTTCAGCGGTGAAATTATCACCGGAAGATTAGAAAATGTTACTGGTGAGCCCTCATATAGCATTGGCACGCCATTGTCATAGAGGGTGCGATGGCGAAAAAAGCATTCGAGAGCAGCTTTTTTATCTCTTAATGTCAGTTTGATAAATCTTTTCTTTGTCCTCTCTTTGAATATTACGAAAATTTTTAAAAATCTATTTTTTAACAATTTTTGTTCGCCTTAGCCACGGATCGAACCCACGATCTTCGGATTCTGAGTTGAGCACTCTTCCACTACGCCACTGCTAACTCTGAACTGACGCCAAAACCTTATTTAAATTTCAGTAGCCAATGAGAGTCAAGCACATGAACAGCATCCCTCCACGATGACATGTCCTCCAAGATGTCACACATGACAATGTCACCTATATGTCATCGATGACATCACTGATGACATTGTCATGCAATAGATAATTTCCCGCTGGGTATAAGTCCATGTGCATGTAAAAAGCAGCATGAGTATTCGAAACAATACATGTGTAAACATTCATGTTCAATTTTTCGAAATGAATTTACCCAAAAAAAAAAAAAAAAGAAAAGAAAAAAAGCGACGAAAAAGCAACAAAAAAAATTAGTCAAATTCTGCCCGAGTCCACTCAGTGTCGTTGGAATGGACAGCGTCTAATGAATTGAGTCAATAAATTCACAGTTTGCAATTTTCAATACCCAAAGCGAAGAACTCCAAGCGTCGGTCTTTTCATGGTTTTTTTTTTTTAATTTTTTATATTTTTTTTTTGAGAAAAAATTGTTGAAAAATAAAATTCAAAATAAATTTAACGTATTTATGCAATAGCTTTGCTGCTGGCTCTGACATGTCGTTTACATGGTCACCGGTGTGGACTGACATGAGCTTTTTTTGTAAAAGGAATTATTGACATTGAAGGCTGAAAAGGAGGAGAAACTTTCAAATTCACTCAAAGTCAATACGTTTTCGAGCATTTCGTGTGTTAACTGCAGGTGCGTAGGAAGAAAAATGTTACAGGTGCGGATTTAGGCATTACAAGTCTATTAGGCGTGGATATATTCTCTTGTGGCGCTCTGCGATTTATAAGATTTTGTAGATGGTTTTTACCCTTCATAGCCTCCGCTGTTCGTTTCTTCCTGGCTACCGGTATAATACGTGTATATTACAAGTATATAACTGAGCTTGTTTTTGGCGCTCGCTTGAGACATTTGTTTGTTTGAATCATGTTTGATCTTGTAGTCGATTTCGCTCTCAGTGTTGCACCCATTCAAATTAATTGATGTTCATTATTTGTAGAAAAATACCAAACCCGAGTTTCTTCTTTCTATGTAGGTGTATATTAGCAGTTACCCTGCAGTAATGAGCCGGTCAGTTTTCTAAGACGGACTGGCTTTTGACCGGTCCAAACCTACCGGTCAAATTATGGCAGTTCGCTCCATCGAATTCGGCTAGCCGGCGGTCGGTAATAAAGGGGTTAGTTTATGGGTAGTCTGTAAATGGCACTTTCATCAACTTAGAATATATATAAGAAATTTGTTGTTAATTTTCCTCATTTGACTATCCTAAAACCAGACAAAATTACGACTATTGACCCAAAAAAAACTGGCCTATGATCAACCGTTTGGCGGACTAGTCCCTCCCCTAGGACAGGCCCATGTTAAAAAGGTCAGTTTAATACATTAGAAGTGGAATTATGAGGGGACTAGTACTGGTAACATGAAGGACTGACCGAAGGCTACACTTGGGTCAGTCCATATTACTGCAGGGAAGAGTCTCCGTTCAACCACTCCTGCGAGCAACGAATGCTTTTAAGGAATATCTATCAAAGTTTGAAGCTCAAATCCGGATTTTGAATCACAAGACTTCACACTATTCGTTAAATTAAAAGCGCTCACCGCTACACTACCAGTATATTACGAGTATAGGTCTTCAGATTCGGTATCAATACATTACACTGGAAAATAAAGGTATTTTTCAAGTGAAAATTTCAATAGCTTTTATTCCTTTGAGGAATTTAATTTATATATCTCCCAACAGTTGAGCTTTCCCGTAAGCACCTTCAAAATATTCGAAACTACAGTAAGTGAGTTAATTAATTTCAATTTCGTATCAAATTGAATTCACACATGACAACAATATTCCGCGAATTATTTTCGAGCATCAATTTAACTGTTGGAAAAAGTTCTCATTACTTTTTCGCTATAATCCTGGAAGTTTGAGAGTGGTTTTTCCCTCGAACTGTTCAGAGCTATCACGAGCATTCATCAGGCGACATAGACAACGATTATGGTAAGTAATGATATTAGCACTAACTTAGCTTAAGATTAGAGATGCCAAGATATGCGGGCATATCCTTGCGCTACTTATCGAGCATCCATCTGCGTAAATATGACAGTACACACAGCCGAACGCGACTCGTTGGACGTTTAAAGTGCTTCAGTTTCGTCGGTGGGGAAAAGGGAATGGGAAAGGAAATGCCTGAAATGCCATAAGAAGGCACAGTCACAAATACGACATGCCGACTGAGTGCGTGAATGAGTAGTGAGGCGCTTATCTTTTTCGGAGTTGTCAGTTGTGGTGCTGCGGTGTGTCGCCTGGTAGGCCTGCCGAGCACATTGAATGATTAGCATGGAAAGCCATGACTTTGACACTAAACACTAAACACACATTTGGGGTCGCCCAAAAAAAGAAAGTCTGAGAAGGAAAAAGCCGAAAGCCTCGTAACAAATCCGCTTAGCCGAGGACATGACGATGATTATGATGATGATGATGGTGGTGTGGTGATGATGATGATGATTGTGATGATGTTGACATTACGCTTTTCATGGACCGCACGTAGCGTTGTGTGGTACCATCTCCATTCCTAGCTTTGAATATTTTTGGCCAAATATTATTCTCTATTTTGTTGGCATTTTGTATTTCCTTTTATTTTTAGTGTAATTTCTGGAAGATGAAAACCTCAAGACAAATGGAAAATCGTTGCGTTTTGACTTTTGTCAAATCCTTGGGAAAGGACAGACTAAAAGCTTCAGTGTAAAGAACAAAAATGATAATGATAATTATAATGATGGTTGACTGAATGTTTACTTAGCATGTGTAAGTACAATATTGCACAACAGGCATGAGGAAATAACACTCATGACTTCTATCAATAAATGAGCAGTAAAACTCTCTAAAAACTCCATGTCTTTTTCCTTCTGAGAGAAAAGGACTTAATGTCAAATATTTCTGAGCAAAAAAAAAATAATGAAAGTGGAACTGACATTAATGCTTTCATGCTTTTAGGAGGTAAGAACTTTTAGGCTTACTCCCAATGAAAACTACAATTTGAAGATTATCGACCCCATGGGGTTGTCATCATTGATAAAAGATTGACCACATTCAAAATAGAGTATTTTTTTGATGGTTTTTTTTTATGCTTTTAAGAGCTTATGTTTCAATGGTCAAATAAAACTTCTACTCAACTGGACTTTCCCCCATGAAAGGTTCCCCATACATCATACCTTGGTAATATTTCATCCCCATTGAGCATTAAGAGAACATCTTTACATCTTGATTAAAGTGCTCGTAGATTTTTCTAATAAGCTCTTCAAATCACTCTATAAATTTTTCAAACCACATTTTCTTTTTTCTTCTGATATCAAGTGAAAATCCACGGATATCTGTGCACAGCATCCTTTTTCAATAGACGGCAAAACTATCTTACAGCTTCACGGTAAGAAGAAAATGTTTACGCATCTTCATGTTGGAAATAACAAGAGCTCTTGAAATCAGTGTCGCTTTCAGGGGGTGCCATGACGTTTTCAAACCTCAATCCGAAAGGCGGGGGAATCACAAAGGAGACCGGAATTTTTGCCAGTTTTATAGGGGAATATATATATAATATGGGTATTCATTCAGAGCTCGAACTTAGTGAACTTTGAGAACTCTTTAAACAGCCGTCAAAGCTTCCATGTATTTTTAAAGTTAACGTAAAGAAGTTCTCAGAGTTCACTTCTTCGAGGGTTCGATTGAATTCCCATAATATTCCCCTTAATGTCTCAAAACAGGACAAAAATTTCCTAAAATTTAATTTTAAAATCTTCTAACCACAAAAAATTGGTCACATAAAATTTTCCCTGATCACTTTTCTCCCCCAAAGGCTCTACTAAAGATCATAAATGTGATTTAATTTAGGGGATATTCCCTCTTTAGTATATGTTCTTGTTATGCCAACATCCCCTCTCGAAATAATTTTCCGCATACGCGCCTGGGATGCAGCGGTTCGGATTTATTCTTTGCTGCTTACTATTTATTACGTGGATTTCCTTCGCAGCCACTCCAATTAGAAAAGTAAATTCATGGCTCCGTTGAATTCCATCTTCTACTTAATTATAAATCCTGCTCAAGCATGATTTGAACGCTCGAAATATTGAATTGCAAAAAGGGAAAGGCTTATAGAAGCGGGTAACTTCAACGGTCAAATCCATTTCATCCATTTCATCAATTGAGTAAATAAATAAATAAAAAAAACGACAACACAAACATAAGTGAAAACATTGCTAAAGAAATTGAAAAAAGGGGGAAACTGTTTGGAAATTCGCAGTGAAATTAACAAACAACAATAGAAAAAAAAATATTTAACTCAAGAATTTTGGAGATATTTGTAAATTGAAATATCTTCATATTTTTTGGATTTTTTTCTCTTTTGTTTTAGGTAAGCAAGAGGAGTAAGAATCCCTTACGTTTTCAGTTGAAATGTATTTAAATTTGAACAGCAAATAAAGACATTTCGAAGCATCCCAGCGGGAAATGTCCCGCGGACATCCCCGATGATGTCCTAGTGACTTCGGAGCCGGAATGCATGCTATTTCCGGTGACACTTTGTATGACATTTACACAGGAGCTGACAGGGACTTCAGCGGTGACATTATCACCGGAAGATTAGAAAATATCACTGATCATGCTAGGAGATGCGATGACGAAAAAAGCATTTGAGAGCAGCACAATGCGCATTTCTCTCTAAATGTCAAATTATAGAAACCAGTTGATAACTCTCTTCTTTGCCCTCTCTTTGAATGTTTCGAAAATTTTAAAAAATCTATTTTTAACAATTTTTGTTCGCCTCAGATAGGTATCGAACCCGCGATCTTCGGATTCTAAGTCGAGCACTCATCCACTACGCCACTTAATGCTAACGCTGAACTGACGCTAAAACCTTATTTAAATTTCAGTAGCCAATGAGAGTCAAGCACATGAACAGCATCTCTCCACGATGACATGTCCTCTCAGATGTCACACATGACAATGTCACCTATATGTCATCGATGACATCACTGGTGACTTTGTCATGCAGGAGATAATTTTCCGCTGGGATTCAAAGCAATCCAGGCGCGTATGTAGAAAATTCTTTCGGGAGGGGTTTTAGGCATTTAAATCTCATATATCGTGACTAAAGTACTTGAAGTAACTTTGTGATTCATCACATTTGCTAACACCTCTGAAGGCATCTATAGAAATTCCAAAGAAGGAATATGAAATAATTTTTTATGATTTCTGGGAAAATTTGATTTCATAAGAAATGGAATTAGGTACTCGTAAGTCCTTTTCGAAAGGAATGTAGGTAAATATGATTTCGAAAATGTTTGCCATCCTTTCATTTATTTTATGCAATAGAAATTTTGAGAATTGAAAAATATTCCTGAAAATTTTATACGAATAATAAAAACAAGTTTTCCATTAGAACAAAAGCAAATCTAAAGATGAAGTGTTTCAATATTTGAGAACTTTTATTTGTTACCAATACAAAGCACAGTAAAAGCTTCTAAGCAGGGGAGTTTCTCAACTGTATTTTTATGACCGAATCAATAATGTTTTTGGTGGGAATGGTGTGCGGCACTCAGAAGGGAATTTTCATTCAATAGCAATTTCCAAACAAGCTCCAAGTACCGCTTAATAAGTACCTATTTTGAATTGCCCTTAAAATTTCATCGGAAATTCTTTTTTTCTTTTTTTGTTTTTTGGTAAGCCTTTTATCCAAACTAAAAATCTCATAAGCGGATCAAAATAGAAGGATTAAATAAACGGCAAATAATTGCTAGAAATATTTTTTTCCCAATTTTACACAGAGAAAAATTTTACACCAAAAAGAATATAAAAAGTTAAATTTCAGTATTTCCGTTTTAGCGCCAATTTCCGTTCAGCTTTCAAAAATACCTCTGAATATTGCTTTTTATTGTAAAAAAAGAGATTAATTAATATCAAAAGGATATATTTTTTAAATGGATCGAACACCGCCAGTGCGTATGGAGTACGAAATATTGCAGAAAATCACATCACTCATACGACATGTTGGACGAAATTTTCAAAAATCAGCCAATTATGTATTATCAATTTCTGAATTATTTTATTATAGATGCATCGGATAGTGATTTGTTTGAAATATAAATTATTTGTGAATATGAATTCGTGAATTGCCTTCGATGTTCGCTGACGAGGGGACATTGAAGTCGTAGACGCGTAACGCCGCATTAGCGGTAGGGACTTAAGCAAGTCTATTCTTTAGTATCGGTAGGGTGGGTACAGAATCGGATAGCTGCCCAACATCTTAAGCTATCCCATTTGGTATCGGGAGTAGCGAATAAGTCGCCACCCAATCCTTCTCTTTCTAATCTCTGAGTGCTTCTATTCTTATCTTAACCTATCTAAACCCAGTGTTCTGCACCTTTCTTTTTTTTTTTTATTTATGCCAATGCCATTCTCTTGTTTGGGGTTCAACCCATCCCAGTTTCCCTGAGCTAAGCCGAAGCATGGCCAGGCGTGCAGAGCCGACCTCAACAGAAGATTCGTGGTTTCGGAAGTTCAGAATCCACGAGCGCGTTCGTTACATAAATTAATATTACGGGTACCGGATATCCGGTTAGATGCAAGGCCGAATAGCCGGATATCTGGCTACCGAATAGCTGAATTTTTTAACAGCTTTAGTTTCGATCCTTCGTTCAAAGATGGTCCTAAACCGTCATAGCTGAGCAGACATGCTAGCAACAAAATAATTGTAGATGAAAATCACTAGCATGCATAGCTAATGTACGTTAAGAAGTGAACGACGCCATCCAAACTCGCTCCAATACAAACTGTTTGAATAAATATAAATTTTTTTATCCGCTATCCGTCCGATAGAGAGTTAATCTCCGGTATCCGGCCAAATAAATATATAAAATAAATAAATAAAATGGAGTTGAGACTTCTCTCATTTTGAATTCATTAAGAGCATACACAAATATATCCTCTTTTCGAAAGGGGGTGCTATCTTTAAATTTTAACCCTAAGTATTTTGTCCAAAAAATGATAAGAGCAACAGGAATTTTTGCACACCATTTATGTGTGGTTTTTCCACTTTGCAATATAGTCTCGTAGATAAACAAATTATTGAACAAAGGATAAAAGAAAATTCCTTCTTGCTGCGAAAGCAAACAATGTTAATATGAATTAGAATGTGAATAAGAATAACAGTTAGCTAAGCCGAGTTCCAATTAAACGATTTAATCTTTTCGAATTTTTAATTATTTAATAGAAAAACTAATCCTTAAAAGCAATGAAGAAAAACTTCGACCAAAAAAAGCAAAAAAAAAAAAAAAAAAATTGAAACCCATCATGCAACTGCATCCGTTCATACTCATTAAATGAGATAATAAAACCAAAAATAGAAGAAAAAAATAATCTCTCCACACAGCCATGAAAGGATTTCGCCAGCCCTTCAAGCATTCGCAAGTGCGCTCATAATTCACAGCAATTCATTAAAGCATCTTTTAAAAATAAAATAATTGCTTTCTGCCATTTATTAGCAGAACAAAATTGTCAACGATAAGAAAAGTGAGGAATCCAGAGACCATCGTCCGCTGAGGGTCATCACCATCGTCATCATTATGGCTTCGGACTGCGTCATCACGCAAACATGACATTACATTGCATGGGTTTTTGGTTCTTAATTAGTTAACGCTTGCAATTCATGTCAACCTTCAGTTCGTATGTGTGTGTGTGTGTGTGTACGTGTGCGGACATGTTGTGTGGTCAGTGTATGAGCTCAACACTCGACATTTCAGAGCGAACCGAGACCAGAGTTGAACTCTTAATTACAAGCGCCGAGTGAGTTGAAATCTTTTGCTCTCAATAAATTAAGGATATTCCCAGCGCATTCGAAATTTTCCCGAAAAACCAAATGAAAATGAAAATGCAAACCATAAATGTAAATAGAGGGGAAAATTCGTTAGCTGTTTTCAAACTGCTATTTACATTCGGTATTTTGTCTCTTCTCCTTCTCCTTTAACAATGACATAGGGACGGACGGAGGACACATGCACAAACAGCCATTTAAACAGACGGAGACACAATCCGACATGACCGCATACATCTAAATAAATACAATTGTATTTGGTTAGATGGCAGAGCAACATAATGTGGGGGTTTTTGACTTTTTCCTTCTCTCCTTGTTTTTTCCTCTCGCTTTTGGCATTGTCGTTTTATCCGCACAATTTCGGACAGTTTGACCACAGAAATTTACAACTCCTTGAGTTAAGATTGGGTCACATATCACGAGAAAGCGGAAGCATTTTGATATGAAAACGAATGAGGCACTTCAAAATAACTGTCGGATATCGTAATGAATCCATGAGATTGTAAAGAAATGTCCTTTGTTTCGATAGGGGATTTTTAGGAAATCTTTTCCAGAGAATTTATCCCCACAGAAAACCATTTTTTCCTTTTCTTTTCTTTTAACTCTTGAATTTCTAGTGCCGAATTTGAACCAACGCAAACATGAGAAGTCAAGGGTTAAGTCAATTAAAATCTCTATTTAATTCTCTTCCAATCTAGATTCATTTAATTCTTTTATAACCTCCTTAAGTACGTTTAAGTACACCGAATATGGAGCCATATATAGGGGTGGCGAAAAACCCGCATTATTATCCATCGAATAATTTAATTCCAAATTCTGACACCTTTATTGGAACGATCTTTTGTGCTTGAACGCTTGCAGCCAATGCGATTACACAGGGAGAAACTTAAAAAAAAAAAACAACAATTTTATGCAAATGTGCCACAAAACCCATGTTGCATGTGTACATTGTGCACGTGTGAGTGTTGCCATTGGAATCTAAAAAGGACTGCAACTGAAGTCATGTAGTGTCTACTTGTAAATAAATGCATTTAAGTCTATCTGCATGTAGTCACTTGTAGTGTGTGTTTGTGTGGCTGTGTGTAGGTGTGTCTGTGTGTGATAGTGTTGTCGCTTGCGGGTTCTCCTCGATGCGTTTTGTGCTCCATGCCCTTATAGAAGGAGCACTTTTGGTAGTGGAAAGGAAATAAAGTTGAATGTTTCCGGTTAAGTGTTCAAGCGACGCATGTGATGGGGGTATATATGTGTGTGTGTGTGTGTGTGGTTTGTGTGACCACGATTATTTGTGCTTGTGACGGTGCCGGTTCCATCTGCGTGTAGTTTCGTCATTAGGTCAGACACTCTGCCGTGGAGCTGCTCACATATAGACATCCAGCTTAAAAGCCAAAAAGCAACAATACTTACAACACTGCAAATGAACTTAGAGCCAAGCGAGCGTTCCCCGATTCAGTAGCTCTCTACGTTCACCATGAGGCATATACATATATGTATATACTTACATGTGTCATGTAAATATATATTTAAATATTGCCACACTTTAAGCATCACGCTCGAGACTGAGTGTAATCTTTACATCCACGTTGTCCGAGAGCACTTTTTTTGAAAAAAAAAAAAATACAACCTCTTAAGCCTGAAATCCACTATAGAGTTTTTTACGTAGAGAAAATAGTGTAGAGTGAAGAGAATCTAAATTTTTTGTGCACGCTGCAGACAGTCTCTACAATTCTAAAGATCTACGTAGAGCTGCCGCCAACATATTTAGATCACAAGTCTACTATGTGCTCCACAACAGTATATATTGAAACAGAGTTTTTCTCTACTGTAGAGTCGTAGATAAAACATTCTTCTGAAATTAAACAATCGTAGAGTGCATGAAGAGCTCTACATAGAGCTGTTAAAATCGTAGAGACGGTCTTCAGTGTACACAAAAATGGTAGATTCTCAACACTCTACACTCTTCTTTCTACATAAAAAACTCTACAGTGGATTTCAGGCTTTAGAATTTGGAAAAATCTTACGGTGTCGACCGACTGTAGCATGCTTCTATTTTATATTATTTTTTTAAATTTTGTTTTTTTTCTATTTATCCTTCTACACTCGAAGAGGAGCTGACTAAATCGACAAAAATGTTTCTCAAAGCGTTAAGTAGTGCAAATACCGCTTCGACCTGCTCTTGCATGTGAACTTTTGCATTTACCCACTGTGCGAGTATTTGTTTTTTTTAACGCAAAGTTCTTCGATATTTACTTTCATACGCGGCTTTGCTATCGTTAGAAGGGAATTTTCGTTTTTTTTTCTGATTTTGTGAAAGAGCGAGTCCTCGCGATGGCATGAGGTGGATCAAAGTGAGGGCGAAAAAAAAGGTGCGGGCTTGACGTGGCATTCCCCTTTAAAATACTTGACTGTGTAGGTGAGGGAGCGGCCCATACACTAGGGAAGTATGCGACGGTGATGGAATATTTTTTTTTTTTTTTTTGAACACGCGTCCATCTCTACATGAGAGATTCAAAGGGATTACAACGTGACTGAGTGAATTGAAAAAATTTCAGATCAACTCCTTCGATAAGAAAAGTGTATACGAACAGACGGACTGGCATGGCTAAATCCAATCTCCTGGTGATGCTGATCATTTCCAACAAATTTTGTATGGTGTGCCTCGAATGGTTCTGGGCGTTACAAACAACGACACAAACCCAATATGCCCACCCTCGACATAGAGTCTGTCGGGTATCAAAAACTTGTCAAAACATGAAAATTATGTGGGAATGAAATTAATTATGTAATCAAATATTTGTCGGACTTTGGTCAAAAATGTTTGAAATGAATTATTTGAATCATAAATTTAGTGCCAAACATTACAAGACATGACAACTGGTAGGTAATATAATTCCGCAAAACTTTCGTGACTTCATTTTCAATTCAATTTAAATTTTTCCTATTTTTCCTTTTTTTTTTTTTTTTGCACGAGAAAAGCAGGTCATTTCGCCGTCGCCTTTTTATAAATTATTGACCAACTTCCCAAAAATAGAACGGCGAGAAATAGACCAAAAAATAGAAAATAAAAAATAGAAATAAAAAATAGAAAATAAAAATAAAACAAAAAACTAAAAGACAGACAGAGCTTCGGAAATAAGCTGCTCAAGTTAAAGTGAATATGCAAATAGAAGCTCAAGTGGCGGAAGTTGAAGAAGACCCCAAAAGGCGTGCCGCGGCAAACGAAATTAAGCATCCAAAGAAAGACAAAGAAGAACGAGAAGAAGATGTCGAAGACGACAACGAAGATGAAGAGGAAGCGCGAGAGGAGGAAGTGGCGCTGCAACTGTTTCAAGGCAATGAATGACGAAAAAAAAAAAAAAAAATATGCAACACAGCACGACCAAAGCTGACATAGTCATCACTATTTGGAATTGAAATTGGCAAAGTGCATCATCACGAATACGTTCGGGCGACTGAGGAAAGTGAATAACAGAGCAATGAGTTCAAGGTAGCCTTGAGACGCCAAGACGGCGATTGCGACGGCAATGACGGTGAACGATGACGACGACTATGACGGTGATGACTGCGATGACTGTCAACTTGAAATGGTACAAGAATAGTTGGCACAATGTTGAAGAAGAGCGACACCCAGACGGACGAACATAAAGAGGAAAGGCTGGAGGATTGCAATTATGAAAATTGAATTCAGAAATATTATTTGAATAGTCAATTTTTTCTCTCAGCGTAGTCTTTGTGTGCGGCGTTGGCGTTGACGATGACGTTGGCGTGGCTGTACTTGTTGCTAATGCGCATTCCGAGGTTTGGCACTTAATTATATGGGTAATGTCTTCATTTTTTCCACTGTGGGTGATGCTTTCTGACACTCTGACATGCCTCGAATTCCGGCACCTACAATGAAACGCACATTGTATTTTGGGAGTGTCGTCTTCGGTATGCATTTGATGCAAAAAATTCACTTGAAAGCCTACGAGTTGACTGAATTCATTGATTTGTGGCTTGCCGAATGGCCTCGAAAATGAATGTTTTTGAATGTAGGAATGAAAATCGTGAATTTTGTAATTCTTTACGTCATTCAAAGAAGTTGAAATACACTCTTTTTTTGAACGAATTCATTTCTGAAAGCAAAAAAAAAAAAACCTCTTTAATTACCCATGGGAGAGTGAAAGTCTGGCAGACAATTATATTTTCTGAAATCGCCATTCACATACACACATTCAGTGTTCGATGTTCGATGTTCGAATGTGGTATTTGTGTTTTTTTTTCTCATTTTTTTTAAAATAACTTTTCATTAATAAATTCAATTTTTTTTTTCTCCCCATTTTCGCAATTATAGTCAGCATGGAAAATGCTTTGTACGCTTTCCTCTCAAACGTATTGCATCACATGAAAGCGAAATGAAATGAAAATTTTAAATCAACATTGACGAAAGCCAATGAATGACGGCGGATGGCTTTTCCCATTCGATGGAGATGAGATGCGAGCAACTGAAGAAGATTTTCTCTGATTTATTATAGGGTAAAAGAAATTTTAATTTTATTAATTTTTATTATTGGAAAAGCATGAAGCTGAATTGGATTGGTGTGGTTATTCAATTTTCTTTTATATCATTGCTGCCGATGGAGTATTTGTATTGCCAATTGCGGGTTGTTGAATATGAATATTAACAAGAAATGAGACTACTTCAATTTCATTTTTGGCTTGATAGCACTAGTTTACAAATTATTAATTTTTATTCTTATTCTTCTTTCGATCATCAAAGAGCACTTTTTGCATTGAAAAAAAAAAAATAACGCTATTGAAGCTATTCTGATGAGCCGCAAAATTACACAGAGAAAAAAATCAACCAGAAAAATGGTTAAATCAAAAGGAAAAACATACAAAACGGCTTCAACAAAGAATATTTTTATTTTATCAATTTTTCTTGTTGGAAAAAATAATGAATTTCCTTTTGAATCAATCATATTTCAGGTTGAATTGACATGATAATTTTCAAAAATGGATTTAACTTTAAATTTTTGAACTAACCACGGACATAATTGAAATGACAAGATATTTTTTCAAAAAATAAAAATTTTTTTCTAAAATTTTTTATGCAATAAGAGGAAAAAATGTCAAAACAAATTTGCTTAACGTTCAAGGCAAAGGGCCCACAGAGCCCTCTGCTGAACATAACCCCAAAAATAGCCATCGGATGGACTTCATCCGATTTCGTCACTCCGTTTTCGTGAGACTGCTTTCGCAATGCTTAAAAAGTTCTAAGTAGGGATGGGCAAAAAATATCGATATATCAAAATATCGATATTTTTAAAACGATATATCGAAAATTTATACTGATATTTTTGCTCGGCGATATATCGTACATCGATATACTTTTCCCGACATCGAAAGCGATATTTTATATACATTTGTCTATCGTTGTAAACAGTGCCTCACTCGTATTTCTCTTGGATATAAAGAGAGCATTTTAATCGTTAATGTCTTATCTTATCGTATCATATCTTATCATACCATCTGAGAACTGGAAAACGTCCTTTTTTACACTCCAATTTTGTCTAAAATATGTACAGTGTACTCTGTCTTAAGCAGACACCTACGGGATCTAAATATATGTCCGCTTAACAGAGGTATTCGCTTAAGAGGAAAGTATTTGAGAAGCAGGAGCACAAGAAAATTCCTGAAATCTGTCCGTTTAGAGTAGTGTCCGCTTAGAAGGGTTCTCCCCAAGCAGAAGTTACACTGTATTTTAGTAAAATAGTCATTTTTAATTGGTATTTATAATTCGATATGTCGAAAGCTCGATATTTCTCCCCCGATAGTATCGTTTCAATTTCGATGCTTTTTAAATATATCGATACGATATACATATATCGATGTATTTTCCCATTTTGCCCATCCCTAAAAATTTCTAAGATGAATGAGTAACTTATATATCATATTTTATAAAGTAAATGAGAATTATACCGAACGAAAAGAAATGTAATTAAACATATTTCCTTTTAAATCAACCAAAAATGTTGTTGGCTCAACAATTTTTCATTTGAAATTTTCGTTCTGCTCGAAAATCAAAAGGACTAGTGAATAACAATGCGCACTTAAAAAAAAATCATGTTAAAATTCGCTCAGTGTATACGAAGTTTTTGTACTTTTTTACAGAGGGAAGCATATCAGCTAAACGGATGGCCATACCGATAAGTTTTTCCACAGTTGTTGTTATATGAATGGCCTCTCAATACAAATACATTAAGACCATCCCTGTAGGAAATGTCAATAGTGAATCTATACTCTTTCTCTACTGACTGCGTCAACAGTACTACTGACCAGTTTATACCCGTCGCAATGCTTTGCGTTATTGACATTTAACATTGAGTTGTCATTGAATGTCAACAGTAGACCGAAAAACTATTGACGACTATTGACGTCGGTACTATTATGTAGAAAAATGTAGTACTCTTTCGCTTTATAAGGAGACACGTTGTTGACATGGTCAATAAAGATGAACTATACCTCTTGAGAGTACAGTTTCTATAATGACACCGCCCGTAAATACTGTTGACGTTGGAACTAATCCTCTTGTCTATATTGACGTCAATATAGAAATGGGGCCATATGGCGACAGGCTTCCTGCAGGGATATAATCAGAACACAGTCTAAAAGTATGTTCAAACATACGGAAAATATCAAACCTATTCAGTGTAGTGTGAATTTATATTGATTAAAAAAAATATAATAAATTTGTTGGGGTGTATTGCAGCTCTTTCGAGTAGAACTCAACAATGCATCATGCGATTTGAACAAATTATCCCTTAAATAAAAGTTAATTAAACCCTTTAAAACTTTTCTCTCCATAGTAATAAGATCAGTCCATAAAACAAGATTCTGTAAGCCTTTAAACCTAAAGAACACATATTTGTTAGGAAAAAATCCATCACTTTTTCCATTCATGAGCATCTAAAACATCGATATCGTGGAAAATAATTTTTTCAAATATTTTTGATTTCAAATTCGTTTCTTATCCAACAAAATCCGATATTCGTTTTTAAAATCCACGCATAAATGGCAAAGTTATAATTTTCTAATCGAGGGAATCGAGGAGACAAAATGAGCAATGAAAAATTTCAAATCTTTCAGAAAAATTTCCCAGAAATGCTAATTATATGAGAAGGTGAATCAGCAGACAAAGGAAAACAAGTACTACCAAGAATTTTATGAACGACAGAAGAAGATATCCTTTGAACATTGAATGAAAAAATCTTCTTTCTTTTTTTCTGTGAGGATAAATAATTCTAAGAAGTTAACTTTGGAAGTAAAAATTTCTCAGAAATCTTGAAGTTAATCCCCTTAAGAGTGAAGAAAATTGAAATACCGGAAAAGTGTAAAATTTTTCATAGAAAATTTCATTAATTAATTTATTAGCCTTCTTGAATCACGAGGCTTTTAAGGCAGTTTTTTTATTCGCTTTTCCCACTTCTCCTTTCGAATTTTCATGGAGTGTGGGTCTTTTTCGACGGAGTGTTGGGCTTTATAGATAAAGGTGAAAAATTTTTGTTCAAAAAGCCTAATCTATTCGATATTTAAGGGCTTCTATTTTTCAAAATGACACATTTTGTGCCGGCTTTACATCGTGCTCGCATCCTTCCTTCCGATTTTTAGGTACTACTCAGTAAGAGTTTTCGAGAATAATATTCGTAAGGAGCAGTGCACTCTTTAGGAGAAAAATGTTGTTTTTTTTTTCATAAATAAGCATCAAACAAATTGGCTATGTTTGCCTAACGCGATGCTAGTTGGTTGGAATCGGGAGAATCTCCATTGCTCGAGAGTATCATTTCTCCACAAAACTGCTTTTACATCGAATTTCTCTATACACAAATGTATTAACTTAAGAGCATTCTTGTGAAGTATTGCCTTCCACATTATATCGATACGAAATTGAAAGAAATGAATGAAGAAAGACAAGCAGGCAGACGGACGGATGGGCGGACGGATGGACGGGACACGCTCTTGCGATGTTGCAATGGATGGATGCACTCTAGCGTGGCGTTTGTTTATTTTATCGCAATTTCTCAGACAACGTCATCATATTTTTCAACATGAAAAGCTTCTCGTGCCATGGATACATTGTGCTGTCCTATGCCGGGGTCATTTCGAAATTCGAGTTATAAAAAAATTCAAAGAAATAATATTTAATAAATAAATAATAAATAAATAAATAAAATAAAAATAAATAAATAAATAAATAAATAAAATAAATAAATAATAAAATAATAAATAAATAATAAATAATAAATAAATAAAAATAATAAATAAATAATAAATAATAAATATAAAAATAATAAAAATAAATAATATAAAAAATAACTATATAATAATAATATTTAATATAATAATAAATAAAATAAATATTTAATAAAATAAATATAATATAAAATAAATAGAAAAATAATTATAATAAAGGAATAAACTGAAAAGAAATAAATAGAAAAAATAGAATAAAATAAATCAAAATTAGAGAAAGATTAAGATAAAATATAAGGCTATGTGAAAGTAAAGATCTTTGTGCTTCCAGAATTATGGAACTGAATTCAAGTCCTGAAGCTTAGATCCCTCAACTTGAATTGAATAGAGAAATCTTTGGCTTTTCAGATGCCAACTCCCAGCTCGGGAGTGTTTATTGTGCCCAGTAACCAGCCAAACAACCAGGTCCCAAGGCATTGAAAATTATTAACTAATAACCACAGCAAAAGGTGCGATCAAACACGTCACCCGACACAACGTAGGAGCCCTATATGATAAATTTCAAGAATATTTTTAAGAATAATTTCATGTTAGATGACCCAAAGTTTTGAATCTTAGACGAACGCTTTCAACACTTACAGAAAATTGTGAAATTTTCCCCCTCAATACAATTACATAAGATCGAAATCATATCCTTTAAGTACCCTTGAGCAGTACTTGGAATTCATTATTTCGAAACCCCATCAAAATAGCTACTACAGGACACTCGTGGAAAACTGTATCCGATGAAAATCAACTTCAGAATTAATCTTCTCGAATATTTTATGTCGTTCCAGTGCATAACTCCATCCTTGTGCCCCACTGAGAGACACTACACACAAACAAACATACACGCATAAATAGCTGCAACACTGAATAAGTCCTTAAGCAGCGCGCAGCTCCGCAAGTTGACCGTGGACTCTTTCATATTTATGTTAACGCTGCGCCGAATCCACAATCAAATTCACAATGGGTGTAAGTTGTAAAGCGCAAAGAAATCCTTACGAAAGAAAAAAGAAGAAAAAAATCAGCGGATAAAGAAAAGAAAAGAAAGAAAGAAGTCGTAAATAAAAACGAAAGGAATGCGCTCAAAACGCAATTTCTGCTGAAAATTCACGCGTTATTCCGACCACTGTCAGCAGCAGTTTGCAGTAGTTGCAGCGGCATCGCAGCTCCCGACAGGACACAAGCTGCTGCATTTGTACGATTTGTTGTTTCTTCCTTTCTTTTCTTCCTTTTTTTGGCAACACAAGGCAACGAGTTTCTGCGTGAAGCCGAAATGTATTTGTTTTCTTTATTTTTGTTTTGTTTTGTTTTTTTTCGTTTAGTTTTGTTTTGTTTTTCTGCCGCCGACTTGAGCATATTCAAATCCGAGAAAAGTAAAACAAAAGCTCAATCTCAAAAAGCAGCGGAAAGAAACAATGGCAAACGGGCGCCCCTGCTCCGATGATCCATGCTTTAGCGACTATGTAGTCCCAAGCTCTATTGTCTAGATTTATGCTTTATGTGTGTGGGAAAATCCGTTGGAATATCGAAAGACGCACAGTTCCACACAGTTTGTGCATTCCATATCGGGAAGATAAATCATTGCATAGAAAAAAAAACAAAACAAAAAAAAAAATAACGACAGCAACGATGGCGGTTATGCGTGTTTTCGCTTGTTCGGTGGAAACATATTTGTTCGTCTTTTTGCTCCATTTTTGTATCATTATTTTATTTTTATTTTTTTTTTGAATATTTTCTTCTCGCTGGGTAAACTGCGTGGAACGTGTAGGAAAAACGTGTTAAAAGATGTTTATGTTGATGCTGACTGGCGTTGATGCAATTGCATTGCAATGATGATGACAACAACAACAACGACAGAGACGGAGAAGTCGATGGTGACAGCGACATTAATGGCTTTCAATCACTCGCATGCAGATGATTCTGCTGCAGCAGGGAATTCGTAATTCCTTTTGATCAATCTTGATTTCGATTGAATTATTTTAATACGTTTTCCCAGTCAAATTTAATTCACTCTTCTCCGGGGTTTTTTTTCTTTCCTCATTTTGTTTTGCTAGATCCTTTGAACCGTTCTTGTTCAAATGAAGAAAGAAAAAATTCCACACAAATAGAGACCCCATTTTCAATGGAAACGATGAGTATCACAAAAAAAAAATAGAGAGAGCGAAAATAGAACAAAAAATACATGTCGATATTGAATGGGAGATACCCGTAATCTTTGCTCGAAAAAAATTGTCTAGATTTGAGCTACATAGCAATCACTAGGTACGTGCCGTAAAATTTAACGTGACATGACATGAAAGTAGTTACTTAGTTTTTTACGTACATACGTGAGCAAAAAACTGAAAGAATGATGCTTTGAAAAAAAGGAAATCACAGTTCTTTTACATGCATTGCCTGCATTGATGCGGTGGTGTCGCAATTGGCAATGGGAAAGGAATCCATCCATCCAGCCGAGGGGTTGAGAGGCATGTAATAGTCACTTATGAAATATCATGCAGGATATTGAGTTTTTATGTAGGTAACTTCAATAAAAAAAAAATAGTCAACTTGTAGTCTCAAGTATAGAATCTAAAGCTTTGTATGGGGTAATCAAGACATATGCCGTAGAAGTTCCATTAGTATGGGACACACTGCTCATCGAGGGTGTATGTACGAGAATTTATGTAGGTTGTTGAAGCTGAAAAGTAGCTGGGTGGGTAGGTTTGGGTCAAAGAATTTGCTTTTAATCAAATGGAGAGGAAGACCTAGAATTATTAAAGTATTTTTCTTTTCGTTATATCGGTTTCGGTATTTGGGCCAAAATTCTTTTTAATGCCTTCACTTCTGTCCCTGTCAATGAAAATCAGTTTTTCTGAAGGAGCAAACCATATTAATAAAAAATTAATTTTAACAAAAAATGTATGAATAACGAAATAAAATACTCTAGTCGAATTTAAAAAAATCAATGATTAACAAAACTTAATTTTTTTCCTTCGCAAATTACGGTAACATTGTTGTCTTATCTTGTCTTGTCTTGCCAAACAAGACAACAATGTTACTGTAATTTGCGAGTAAACAAGATGAAAGTTTGGTAATATTCGATTTTTTCCAATTGGACTAGAGTATTTTATTTCGTTATTCATAAATTTTTAGGTAAAATTTATTTGTTATTTATTTGATTTGCTCTTTTACGAACACTGATTTTCGTTGACAGAGACAGAAATTTAGGCATTAAAAAGAATTTTGGCCCATTTATCTTTTGACTAATTCGATTTGTCTTCAACTGCTCCTCGAGTAGTCTAAATTTTTCCAGTATGTACCTTCTTCTTTTTCTAGCGTATTCTTTCTCGGCTTATACCGGGGTCCGCATCTTTTCCAGTATGTACCTAATTAGTCATTTCTCTTGATTTGGAACTTAGTTTACTCAGTTGTCTTTTATCAGCTGCCATTGAAGAAGAACCTCTGCTCAATTCGAGAACTGAATCACAGTCAGTCCGAGTATAGTGAAATGAAATACACATCCTTAAAAGATATCCTGCAGACGACACTCTTACTATATGTCGCAGATCCAGCTTTAAATGCGACCCTGCAGTTTGTGATCTTTAGAATAATTGTTCTTTATGTGATATCGATAATTTGTATGTCAGAATGTTTCAGAAACAATCGTTTGTTATTATAAGTAAGCTTTAGGTCGATAAGACTGATATTTATCGTTTTTGTATATCGTTTTAAATTTGTAAGCCCCGGTTCCGCCGTCTAATAGGGCATTTACATATACGTTTTAGCGCTACTCGTTTAAGCTAAAACGACTAAGTCAAAACGGGGTGTTTACATATGCGCATGTCGTTTTGTTATTTTGTGGTTATCTTTTGTTTGCTCAACACGTGAAATATGAGTGAATATTGCTATTTAGAAAAGAAGCAATTATTGAAATTGTGTTCGTTTTCTACATTGGTTGTGGAAACCTCACAATTTTTAAATTAGAAATTTCAATTACCATATGCTTTGCATTTTTATAGTGATGACACTCAGATTTCGATATTTTTATCAGTTATAACCAGGATTTATCTTGTTTAGCTACTTGTTTTAAATTAAAACAGGAAAGTTTCTCGTTTTAGTTTTGTATGATAAAACGGGAAAATTCTAAGTTGTTTTAGTGCAAAAACGGGAAAGTTGCTAAAACGCGAATAAAACGGCATATGTAAACGGTCTATAATTCGGCCATTTGCTGTTTGATCGCCCTGGAGACGGAACCGCGGTGAGTAGTCAAGATTGTCATTTTAAACCCTAATTAGGAAGAATTTTATATGTTGAAATAAACATCATCATCATCACATTATATGGAGTTCGTTTTTATCGAAAAGTAGAGATGACATCGGTGGAAAGATGTTAAATTCGTAGCCTCCCAGACCAGCAATGACACTATATGTTTTCCTTATAACTACTCAAAGTCCATACAATTCTTATGGATGGAATTACAATTTATTTGGGCTTATATTTACCAAAATTTTCTATAATATAACGTGAATGAGGATAAGTGTTCAGGAATATTTTCCTGTTCAAGTTTGTTATGTCCTGCTTAACGACATTAGTGTGTTAATATATTTTCAAATAACATGAAATATTTCGCGAAATTGTGGAAGGAATAAATCAAAATCCAATTTGAAAAGAAATAAAATTTAAAACAAGAAACTTCTTATGGATAGAATGCCGTAATTTTGGACTAACCATTCTCTGACTAATCCCAAAGGCACTCCCTTTTAGCGAATTATGCTTCGCATTTCTCAGGGTACATATGTATATGGGGGAGATTAGACAAATTAGATTCAAAAAACGATTTTTAGAAGAAATAATTTGCTTAAAATCCATTCATGAGACTTTTTCTTTTGAAATGGAAAGCATCCGGAATTGTGTCAAGATTAGTCAGATGCGATGAAGATACTTGAAAGTTTTTAATTAGCTGCCAAAAGTGAAGGCCGCCTCACATATTCTTACACCTTCAACTCTCACACATACATATTCAGCGCGTGCTTGAAATTGATCCATTCAACATTCAAACGACCTATTATAAATTCTATTCACTTAACCGGTTTAAGTAACGTGCTCCGATTTAAGATGTCTCTCAACGGATCCAGTTTTGTTTTATTTAATTTAATTTTTTTAATTTTTTTTTGGTTTTTTCTATGAAAGCGTAAAGATTTCAAAAGCTTTGAAAAATACTTAAATCCATTTTGAAGTTACATACTTATGCTGTTCAGTCATGTGCGAAAACCAGAAATCTCTTTCCATAATGAATAAATTGACTGAAAAGTTAGCCTTGGCTCTTGACATCATGTTTTATTTTTAAAATGCTATTCATTCCAGAGCACTTTCAATGACGTTCACTGGTTTTCCAAACTGAGAGAAAGAAATTTAATTTTTTTTATTTAAAAAAAAATTATTTTCAGTAGCTTAAGAAACGGGGCGCCTATTTCCTATCATCAATTTAGAACTCAATCAACTTTAAGGTGCTGCCCAACATGGCAAGTAAATCGCTTTTACTTCCTGAAGAAACAAGTTTTCTTGCCCAAAAACGTTCTATCAAGAACAATTTGGCTTGCTGAAAATGCTTTTTGGTCAACCACACTAGGCCAGAGAAAGTTAAATGCTTGGGAAAAAAGTTAAATGCTTTACTTGCCAAGTGGGGCAGCACCTTAACACATAGGTATAGGCAATTCACAAGGTCTTCTGAAAATCCTTTTGAATTTATAACTTGCTAAAATGAGTGTTTATAGCTTTAAAAATACTCATTTTAGCTGGGCATACCTATATTTAAAAGGGGATTATATTTAGGAGACCTTGTGAACTGCCATAAAAAGAATATTGAATGGGATTCTCGAAAAGTTTGTGCTAATTTGAAACATGTTTCTTTCAGGATCTTAAAGAAAAACTTTTACTAGATTCACATGAATATAGCCAATCAGATGAATGAAAGTTCCACAGCCTAACTAGCAAAGAAATCATCCCCTGTGAATGCCGTATAAGAGTTATTTTAAGTCCTCTGAAATTTCAACACTAAATCGACCAAAAATATAATAAAATACCTTTAGATGTTTTATAAACGTCACGTCACTGGCTCATAAATAATCGCTCTGATTTAAAACTAGATTATAATGTCCTTCTGTACAAGGAAGTTATTAAACCAATGTGGAAGTATGGTTTGCAATTGTATGGACATGCAACCGCTTCGAATATAGACATTCTACAGAGAGCACAATCCAAAATCCTAAGGACAATTACGGGAGCTCCATGGTTTGTTACAAATGAAAGAATACATAGAGAGCTTAACGTAGAAAATTTCTACTAGAAATGGTGAAATCCGAATTCGCCAAAATCAAAGAAAATTATTTTTGTAAACTGCAAGCTCACGTAAATCCACTAGCGCGTTCACTAACAAATACATCACACTATTCGAGGCTAAAGAGAAATGATCGACCAGCGGTTCCAAATACAACAGGTGCAATCCATGCACTTCCAAAAACAACAGCTTTCCTAGCTATAAATTCAAAAATCTACATCCTCCCGGGTAATCCACTGCATAATCACCTTACTGAGCTTTATACTATGCTCTCCAACACCGTTCTCAATTACATGTGCTCCTACACACACATCATAAAAGCCTAGCTCCAGCGAAAAGGCATGTAATTATCAAAAAATTACATCTCATAAAGGATTCTTCAAATCTGAATATGCTCTGTGATATGTAATTGTGTAACTTTAGGTGTAAGATTTTAAAAAAATTATTGATAGACTCCTATCCTAAAGGAGTGATCCAATAAATAAAATGAATTGTTAAAAAAAAAAAAAAATAAACGTCACGTATAAAGCTACTACCATCATTGATAGTACTTTGAGAAGAAGCGGGGAAAAAAACGTTGCATACTTCACAGCGCCAGCTAATTGCCTGCGAGAATGTGCATGAAGTGAATGCAATTTCGCTGTGAGCACGAAAAAAGTGTAAAAAAAATAGAGAATTAATGGAATAATGCGATGAATGCGAATACTTTTAATCCACTTTTCAACGCAGCATGGTGCGAAATTGAATAAAATTATCATAGGCAATGAATCTAAGGCATGCAAAATATGTTCGTGTACGTGCGTGAGTGTGCCTGTGTGTGCGTGTTCGCGCTTTAATCTGTTCGTAACGTATCGTAAATATTATGCTAAAATTTGTTATTCAGATAATTCTTAATCAAGGCGAGCATATTTTGCAAATATTTTTCGCCTTAATGGCAGGGAGAAAGAGTTATAAATCACACCCATTACGGAGCATATTTATGACTTGTGAGCGACAGTTTCTACTCCTCAAATCTTAAGGACAAACATTGAGCGAAAGACCGGGGGCAATGATTTGTTCTTTTTTCGGCAAAATTGACTATTTTTGTCACGTCTCGATGCTCATTTGACTATCGGATGGAATGGAAGTTCGTTAAAAGGAGCGCGCCACTCGACGACGACGACGACGACGACTTTGAAAATAGTTTAATAGCACAATGCGTATCTTATTTCCATTATTCAAGGATTTTCTCGCTTTCCTGAATTTGTTGGGAGCCCAAACCGTTCGTTGTTATGTCTTGAACACTCTTTGGCTTCAATCTGTTCGCCTTCCCATCGGGTCATGCGCTTCAAAATTTACGCCATTTGCACGGATTCATTCATCATTTTGTCATTGTTGACACATTGACTTGTTTTAAGAATGTTCCAAGTGCTCCGTTGTACGGCGACTGACTTCAGGGACGATTTGATTAGACGGCGTCGGTGTCTGCAGCTGCGTCGCGGCGGCGGCGGCGTCTGTTCGTCCTCGTTTTTATATATTTTTAGCCTTGTTTTCGAACTTGTCCATTGCGACGAGATTGATAGCTTCGAAAATGAGGAATGCCATGCCGTGACAATTTGACGAAGTCATACAATAAGCCATCAGTATTCAGCACACAAGGTCTAATGATAAGGATTTTGACGTCCATTCTGTTGGACAAATTAAGTGAATTATTCTATAAAAAAAAAAGAAGAATATTTGTCGGCGGCCAGGCCAGAGGAAAAAGATAACCCAACGATGCGTACTCATAAATGACTTAATTAAGTTTTTGTTTTTTTTTTAAATATTTTTCTTTGTTACACAAATCACGTATATTAAATAGGCAAGGGTAGTCGGGTCATTGAGTGAGGCAATCAATCCTTTGGTTTAATGTTCCGATTAACAATCAGAATCTTTTCGGTTCGGTGCTAATCAGATGAAAACCCTCGTGTTTCTAACAGATCTCCACCTTATGTCAAACATCTATTTTTTTGAAATGTCATCTTATTTTTCTGGAAAAGGAAATCGACTTGAAATAAAGAGAAAACTTCTTATTCGCTATTTTTTCTACTAAAATGCATTACAGTGTACTTCTCCTAGGGGACCGTTAAATGTCTCCGTTTAAGAGGAGTTTCCGCAACGAGAGAACACACTGTATATCAAAATCATACATATATAGTTCGATTTTCTGTCGGATTCTCCGTGGCGTAGTGGGTAGCGTGCGCGCTTACCTTATTGTCGCATGCGAGAAAAATGTTTGAAAAAAATGGGACTTGAAAGAGGCAAGTAAATTTTAAGGAACAAGTTGACCCACTCAGGGAGAAAGGAACAAGCTGCCAGCCATAAAGTAGAATTTCCATCCTGCCTTGAAAAAGGTTCATGTACAAACTAATAAAAAAATTCCTGAGTTCTACTGGAACCTTTATTTTTTTTTTTTTTTTGCATAAAAAGCTTGGTTGAAGGCTTAAAATTCCTCTAAGCTTTTTCATTGTTATTTAAATTTGATATACTTAGGCCCATTTGCTACAGTTTCGGTTAAAGTTTTTCGTTACGATTCCTCTCAAAATTTTAAAATTTTCATACAATTTTTTTTTTTTTTCGGAACGAAAAATTTTAACCAAAACAGTAGAAAATGGGCCTTAATTACCTACTTTTTCACAAAAAAAAAAAAAAAAAAATCCAACGCCTGAGCGGGGATTTGAACTCGCTGATATTGGATTGTGAGCCAATGACTCGCATTCATTTCAAAAGAATTCCTTCCTACGTCTACGAGAAATCGTCCTCATTTTACTGAAAAGGAGTTCATCCTTATATGTAGACGGACCCCTTTCTTAGAGGAGAACTGTGGGGAAGTCTTCTTATACATATTTGGTCCTTTGGTTCTGTGAATAGTCCTTCATGCTACATGCAATGCCGTTCATAATTTCGCATCAAGAGCGAATATCAATTTCATTAATTGAGCGTAATTGGTAATTGGATCGTAATGTAGAAATAGAGTGAGAGAGAGAGAGAGAGAGAGAGAGAGAGAGAGAGAGAAGAGAGAGAGAGAGAAAGAGAGAGAGAGAGAGAGAGAGAGAGAGAGAGAGAGAGAGAGAGAGAGAGAAGAGAAGAGAGAGAGAGAGAGAGAGAGAGAGAGAGAGAGAGAGAGAGAGAGAGAGAGAGAGAGAGAGAGAGGAGAGAGAGAGAGAGAGAGAGAGAGAGGAGTGTGGCGGAGAAAAAAAAGAAAATCTTTAAAAAAATGTATGCATACACCGATTTTCTAACCAAAGAACGATTCGAGAGATTTCATTCATAAATCCATTTAATGGTTTTTTAAGTGGCCATAATCTGTTGTCTTAACGTTTTAAGCCGACATGTAAAACAAGCTCCAAATGAGTTGTTCACAAACGCACGCCAAAACAAAAGTTTTCACACAGCCGACAACCGACAAGGCTAAAACGAACAAGAGGAGAAAGAACACAAAAAAAAAAAAAAACCGAAGCAAAGAAAGCAAAAGTTTTTCTCCAACAAATTTGCTTCCATGCAAAATGATTTTCCTTCGAAGCGAGTTTATTGCCCGTTATTATTATTAAATAGCGGCGGTCATAACAATCTTTTTATTGCTATTTTTCTTAATTTGTTGTTGTTTTTTTTTCTGTTTTTTTTTTTTGGCTCTTTTACTGCTTGGCTTATTTGGAGGTCAATGGCAAGTAAGTGGACCAATGGAAATGACTTGTATTTTTTCATTTTTTTTTTTTTTTTATGTTTAAATAATGTTTTTTGTTTTGATCATTTTTTGATTTCGGGTTTCGATTTGTGAACGTGTTTGAAAACTTTTGAGGTTTGTTTGATATCTTTAGGAGTAATTATTTCTAATTTAAATTAATCAAATCTATTTTGGTCTCTCAAAAATCGAAAAAAAAAGACCGCCATTGCCTTTAAAAAAAGTGACTGAAGGAAACCTTGATGGGGGCAGGAAATCGTAATACCGGATAATTTCATAATGAAGAGTATGCAAGCCTATCATTAGGGGAACAATGTAAAAGGTCACCAGCGTGAAGTGATGCCAGATTGAGGGATTTTTCACGTTTTGAGGGATTTCTTCAAAATAGTTTTTAAGCCGAAAGTCATTTCAAATAATTGAAAGGCTGTTTTTGAAACCATTATTCTATAGGTAGGTAGGTTGATGTGGCTGCCACTTAGGCCGTAGGCCCATTGTGATACCAAGGAGGTTTTCTTGCGTTTGTGTGAGTGTATGTAGTATGCCCCTAACATGCGATTTTTTAAAAACCAGTGCTAGGCTTGGAACATTACACTCCGTTTCGCCTATGCCGGGAATCGATTCTCGGACCCTGGGATCAAGAGCATAGCACGCATCCCCTTCGTTTTCCCAGAGCCTCATTGTTCTATAGAAAGCTGAAGAAAAAGGATTTTTTTTCAAATATTCGAGAGAAAGGTGTTTCCAAAGCAATGGCAGCATCGCCAGCATGGCATTAGGGGACTGACTTTCTAATTGAACTCTCTTCAATTCTCTCAAGTTATCGAAAAATATTACGAGTATTTTCCGGATATAGAATGGTCAGAGTCACCCCAAGATGGATCTCGTGGAGCTGGTATTTTTGGCAGCATTGCTCTAAGAGAACGGAGACGAATCAACTTTTTTTTTTCTCTCCTCAACCTTAAAAGTCTGAGGTTCTGAAATCAAAATCTTCACAGTTTTATAACAAAAGAATTCAAAGGATTTTTTGTAGAGTCTTAGATTGAAAAAGATACCTCGAAGTTCAGTTACTTTTATACAAAATTTTAACGACTTCTCCTGTAAGAATCTTTTCGAGCGAAACTAGTTTCCATTTTCTTTTATTTTTATTATTAATAATTATTTATGTATTCACGGGTATTTTGACTTTTTAAATCGAGTGTCCGCTAAATTTCAAAATCCACAGTCACGGTCAAGTCAACACAGCTTGTGAGGACGTCGACCGAAGATCACTTGAACTTCTGGTGACAAAATCATAGTTATTTTTAAGAACCCAATCATTTATGTTAGATAAAGCTTTATTTAAATGGTTATGATATTTTAGAGACAGAAAAAATTTGCTAAGACTTTTCTCGTAGATACTTAGTCTGAAATTTGTGCGGAAAAAATTCCATTTGTCCCATTGTCCCATGCAATCTCCCTTAAGACGAAAACTCTTAAGTATCAAATTTCAAATAAATTTCGAAAATACATATCTACAGCATATTGCACTCTAAATTGTGTGACAGGCCATTTCAGCCACTTAAAATGAATCATCCTTCGAACTTCAACGACTTTGATCGATGAGTGCAAAATAATATTCAAAATATTTACTTATAAATCACATCTGTAAACGACTTTCCTTGAAAACTGTCATCTTTCTTGAAATTCGATAACATATTTCTTCTTTTAACCCTTTCAGATCTTTTATTTTTTTTTAAATTTTTTTTTTTAATTTTTTTAATACTTTTTTTTGATTATGTGTTACTCATGACTACCGGTCAAAAGTGTCAAAATAGTGTAAATACATGGCCAGATATGGCGGATGTAGTACTTAATTTAGTAGCTTCAAATAATAAGGTATCCATAAGCAATAATAGTGGGCTTGTCATGTCATTATTTAAAAGGGTTAAGACTATCAAATCAATCAAAGACAAGAGGCCGACCAAAACTATGTATTTAACTTCATGCCAATGAATTTAGTAATATTTTATTTAATTATTTTTTTATAAGAGGATGAAATTCATGACGAATCGGAAACTGGTTTTCAAAAAAGCATTTGGGTTAGACAATTTGGTATTCAAAGTGCTTTGAATTTACTAATAAAAATTAATTTGATTTTTGTTTTAGTCTCTCTGGCAGCCCAAAAATTTGTGTGCTTTCAATTTCTTGTTTGATTGTTTTATTTATTAATTTTTTTTTCTTTTTTTTTCACAATCAAAATTCGTTCAAAGATTTTATTCATGTCAGCCTTCGAAGAGTGGCAAACAGGCCAAACTGCTTCGAATCAACCTGAAGACGATTCGAACTAAGCAATGATGACCATAACAAATGCCGACAAATTTCGATGATGCATGAAAATATTTTCTCGAGTGACAAAACACAAAACTAAAACTCAAACTTCTCGCCATCGCAATAAAATCTTCAAGGTTGATTGCTTCGCACGTTGATATTTCGATATTTTTGAAATATTTTTCTTTCTTTTTTTTTTTAATAAAAAACTTTTTATTAAAAAGTAAAAAAGGAAAGAAAAAAACATTGCAAACATTTGCACAATTTTGTGTGTTGAGGTATTTGTGCAACATACTTGCAGCTGCACGATACGACGAATTCCACGCGCCATCAATTTTGTTCGAGTTCGAATGAATTTTTTCGCATGAATGATTTTCCGAACGGAAATTTTGAGGAATTTTTTCGATGTGTTCAAATGAAATGGAATTAAAATAGAAAATCGGAAAACTGTCACACTCGAAGACAGACAGCTTGGCATAAGTAGCTTATTTTGAACTCCTTTTATCTTCGGCGAAGAGCATCAATCCCCTAAGCTACTAAAGGTGTGTGTCTGCACTCAAACATAGGTCGCTGGTTTTTCAATATGCTCGACAGAATTCTTGTTTTTTTCCTAACCATACAATTACTTTAAACGAAAATATGGCAAGGGAAGAGTGAAAATTATATTCGTTCTGCCAACAAATGAATGGAAGTGAATGGAGTATTCACACGAGTAGAACTGAACTGATTTGAACCCATCGTTGCTTTTCCATTTTAACACTATCGCATACGAGTATGATGCGCTCGAAAATCCATTTTGATTATAATCTGTACTGACATTTCTATAATGAGTTCAGAGATTTGGCATTAGAGATGACATGACGTTAAAAGAATGGCGAAAAAAAACTGTAAATAAAATAAAAGAAAATCACTATTTTAAGAAGAATAAAAGGTTAACCCTCACGTGGGAAGTAATTTCGTTAGTGAGAAATTCATTCTCATTCAACTTTTCAGGGATCAGACATTGCTACAATAGCTCGTGTATATGGAGGATTTGGAGAATTATTTTAAAAATGATTTACTTCAGATTATTTTTAAGTTTAAGGTTTTTCCGCCTGACGAATTAGATTCACTTGTGATAAGAGTACGATTATTGTGCCATTTAATTCCATTCGTTGGATTTTTATTCTACTAAGCCCTCGACCTTCCTTATGAAAGAATGGACGTTTAGATGATTCTCTCGAGTTTTAGCTCGTCGTGGCTTAAGAAGGGCTTATTAACCCTCGATGGCTACTCGAAACGACGAATATTTGCTCGCATAAGCAGAGAGAACAGTGCAGGCATTTTTACTCAAAATTTGCTCAAAATGAGCTATTTATGAGTTGATCAATTTGGTTCGAAGTCTGCAATAGCTATAAGGGCTCAACGCTCTTAAAGTAAATTGAAAGGAAGTAACGAGCTCATTCTTTTGAAGAAAGGAAATCAGAGTTGAAATTTCGATGACAGGTCGACAGAAATATATCCCAGCAAAATCTGCTTCGAAATGTTACCAACACAAATGCAAGTATTTTGATGTTCACTCACACATATGCGATTTCCAAGGTGCAAGAGAGGGACAGTTGCTACATGTACACAAAATGTTTTCGAATAAAGTTCCCGATGCCCATTTAGCTTTACCAAGAGACATTCCTGGAAAAATTTCGAGAAAATTTGGAAAATTTACCAGAAACGTGATTTGATGGGTAGAAAATTTATGATTTAAATGCAACCCTGTGAGTCCGATTACTTGTAATACAGCGTATGCGTTCAAGTAGCGAAAGTAAGCCAAAGTACTTCTTTGTTTTTTCTACATGTGTTTGGTATAGGAAATTTACTTGCTGCTTTAGAGCGTAGAGCCCTTTAATATCTTATTTTTTCAAAGAAAAAATATTTTTCTTTTTTTCTAATTTTCAATAAATATCTTCGCTAAAATATACAGCGGTTACTGTATATTTTTTTCTGAAAAGAATTTTGCGTCGCAAGCTTTTGAAAATGATGTTCGTCGATTCGAAAAAGTGTAGCCAAAATTATTAAAAATAAATGTAGCCATCCAGGGTTAAAGACTCTGAGTCTTAGCCCATCTGAGGTTCTGAGAGAAATAAGACAAATCTAGGTACTTATGTTTGATCTCCCTAACTTTAACATATCTGACGACCCGACTCTATATGGGCTCACATTTAGTTTAGCCTGTCACATGTCTGACAGGCTTCGTCCTTGTTCTTTGTCGGACCGCAGCTTTCATTTTTTGAGAGCCCTTTAACTGTGACAATTGGGATTCTTTAAGAAGGTCACTTGATCTACACCAAATCATTTTTTTTTAAAGAAAAGAAAACTAATAAATAAAACATTTCTTCACAATAATCACATCCTTCGAACCCTTTCGAATAACAATAGAAATGTCCACTTGAAGAACGGGAATACCTACTCTCACACTCCTACCAATTATCGAACGGTCGGTCGTAATTGTAATGAAAGGAAATTGCCATTTGATTGCCTTGAGAAAATGAAAGCTTATGAGAGACTAATTATGAACGTAGCTAACACTAATAATAATAATAATAATAATAATAATAATAGCGTTAGTGAGCTGCACGACATCGCACGATATTCAAAGGTCCTGGCTACAATCCACTTATGAGCTTCATTAAAGCAAACTTCACCTACACATTGTCATAAGCGATTGGCAATGCATTAATATCGCCTTAGTAAATATTATATAATATCGACTACTTGTGTAATTTAATTGCACCAAAGCGGCAGCAACAAAAGTCAAAGGCATGCGTACAGTAGCTTTAAAGTGTAAGGCCAGTTCAATGAATGAAATTTCTGCCCTTCGTTGGTCTATCCAGCACTATCCTTTATGTGAGCGCATGAAATCTAAAATAAGGCACTTAATACTGCCGGAAATCGATGCATATGTGACCAAAAATTCGCGGATATTCTATGCAATTCGAACACACAAAAACACACTAGTCCTTTAGGTGTTCTTCGACCATCGGCATGTCCTTTTTCAAAGGAAATTATTTCTTATGATCGACGGAACTCCTTCCAATGAGCTCGATGCACTCAAAGTATACTTCGATTTTCATTTCATAATTTTTTTTTTTGTTTTATTGATATGATGTTAGAAATTTCCTACTGGGCTATCGCTGCTACATGGAACAGGAACTTACGTTTTGTTGGCATTGCGGTTAAGCCGGAAATAATGCAGCTTCTGATTGCTATTTTAATTGTAATTTGCACAGAGCTAAAGTCAGTCTTGCATTTATGAGCAGCAAGAATTGCAAGGATATTGCTAATATCGCTGCTCCTGCAGCTGCTGATGATGCCAATGACGTTGCCGTTGCTGCCTTCGCCGTTGCCTTAGTCTCCGAGCTAGCTAGAGAGGGAAACTCAATTCTGAGTAAAAATGTAATTACACGAAGCCAAGTCGAAACAGCGATTGTGAAAATTTCAAATCGAATTAAACTTGAAATTGTATTACGCTGCGCCTGCGAAAGGACGACCGAATGCGGCAGGCACTGAAGAGGGCCAAATCGCAAAATCATGGCTCGTGCGATGCGTCCGTGTCGGCATGGCGTCGGCATCGGCGTCGTCGTTGTAGTCAACATGTTGGAGCATGTGATAAGAAAAGCATTAAAGGTGAAAATGAAATTTTGAAATGAATTTTTTTTTTTTTTTCATTTTTAAACTTAATACGTTTTTTCATTTCTTTTTGATTTTTTTATATTTTTTATATTTTTTTTTTTTTTTTTATTTTTAGAATTTTTTATTCAATCTTCATTTTTCAATTTGCCATTCAATTCTCCTTCGGCTAATTCCGAGATCCGTTTTCGGCTCCGTTCGTTTCGGTTTCTAGCGAATCCCTTAGCGACCATGTGCGCAATTGTAAGTGTTGCCTCTTTGTATTTATCAATTCGATTGTGCGATTCATGCTGTTTGCGATTGCTCATCTTGTGTGAGGATACTCCACGTGCCTTTGGGGTGTAATCAAGGTGCGCTATCTCTCTCTCCTCTCGTTTCATCGCATTTTAGCTCAGCTCTGCTCTGTTCGTTCCCTCACCATCTGTTGACAAGGCTATCATGCATTTTGGCACGTAAATAAATAAGATTTTCGTTGTTTGGCCAGCGATTCAAGCTTAAATTCAATTTCGAAATGTCATCGTCGACACTTTCTTGAAGACGTTGAACGTGTGTTGAAATGATTATTTCACTTTTCAATTTATGTAGACAACAATTTAATTGAAATGGTGAGTTTTAGAATAAAAAATTTCATTCAAAAAAAGGAAACACACATGTGTACATATGTATGTATGTTTGTTCATGTCATACGTCCTGTCAGGAAATAATTTTATTTCAAAAATTTTTCGCAAACGAAAATTCCTCTTGAGCAAGTAGGTGAGCATTTATGTTCAGGAGATGATTGAACATATTTCGTTCTCACAATGTCAATTGGAATTTTTGATGCTTCACTTGGAAACATTTTTGTATAAAATGATGTGAGCGTCTTTCAAAGACTCAAAACCACACGTCGAAATACAGTCTTCCCCCGAAATTGCATTCATTTTTGTTCTTAAATGAAATTAGACTTCTTTGATCAAATTGATTTCTGAAGGATCGATGCTTTAAGGCCAGGATTGCACATATCCCGAGGATCCTGTAAAGTTCAATTTATTCAATTTTTATTCAAGATATCGAATAAAAAAAAATCCCTTATTCATTCTTTCGTTTGCAATCGGAAGCTGTCAATTAAAGTCACTCTATGCTATAGAGTGCAGTGGTTCCCAAACCATTTGTGGCCCATCGTCCCTTTTTAATTTGAGTTGAGTTATATCATCGTTTATAAAATTTAAAAACAAAAAGGATATTTCATTATGGTGGTCACATTTCGTCACAATCAAATTTTTGGTTTTCGTTCAGAAAAAATGTTGCCAGTTTAGGGGAATTTCCGCTCAATCAAAAGACGTTTATGATCTTTAGTGGAGTCTTACGGTGAAAACACACCAAAGCAGAAAAACGCTTTTCGCCATAACCCACACCAACGCCAACAAATTTGTCGAACTCAAACAAAATTCAAGCGAACAGCTATCTGCATGCTTTTTTGTCGAAGCTTCTGTTTTGCTCGTGTCGTTTTCAGTGTGCGTTGCGCCGTAAGCTTACATGAGATTATCGACGTCGGTCAACAAGCGTTCGCAACGTTTTGTCGAGTTCGGTGTGGGTTAGCTGTATGGGGTGCCATATACTTATGAACGGCGTTCAAACAAATGCGTTGACCAACAAAACGTTGTGTCGTACTCGGTGTGTGTTGCTAGATAAGAAGCAATATACTTTTGTCGGATTCGACATGAAACAACGTTTTGTTGGCTTTGGTGTGTTTTCAGCCTTAGGGAAAAAAAAGGAGCCAAGGAAAATTTTATGGGACCAAATTTTTGTTTTTAGAAGGTTTGAAAAATTAATTTTAAGGAATTTTTTGCCTTGTGTGTAGACACTCAGGGGATTATTCTCCCCTAAAAAACTAGCAAAAGTGTTCAGATATATTTAATGAAACAAGTAAGGGTGTTATAGTCAGGCGAGCCTGACAATAGAATACCCGACACAGACACATAATTTTTAATATCAAGAGGTGTTTAAGGGCATAAGGAGCCCCATATACCGACTTTTGTTAAATTTCTAAGTGAAAGTCGCCCTTTTTCCACGCCCACTTTTCAAATTTTTTTGGAATTCTAATCGGACCCTTATATATACGCTCAAATTCTAAGTTTCATTGAAATATTTCAATAAAGTCTGATTTTGAGGCATTTTTGGGATTTTTGTGACAGACCCTAGTACTGGAGGTACCCTTTAAAATGGACCGATCAAGGAAATTTTTCGGAAGGATGTTTAAGGCTACAAAGAAAGCATAAGTGCCAAATTTCGTTCAAGTCCCATTTGAATTTAGGGTGTAGGAGACAATTTTCGAAAACCGCCCTTCTGCCACGCCCACTTTTTTAATTTTTGGAAATAATAAAACTGGCCTCTAAATATGTTCAAATATCACTTTTCATCAAAATATCTTGAAAAACTTCGATTTTAGAGCAGTTTTTGTGATTTTCATAACAGACCCTAGTACTGGAGGCACCCCTAAAAATGGTCCGATCGGGTCCATTCTCGAACTTGTTCTTACTCATGTCCCCGTGAGCACGCATACCAAATTTTGTCAAGATAACTCAACTCTTTCGATAAGATAACTGTATACAAACAGACAGACAGACAGACGGACGTGCGAACTTGTTGAGACATGTCTAAATCAAATCTCCTGGTGACGCTGATCATTTCTATATACATTTTGTATGGTCTATCTCGACTGGTTCTGGGTGTTACACACAACCACACAAACGCAATATACCCTCGACACAGAGTGTGTCGGGTATAAAAAGAATGTGATTCTTTTAGGCCCGTTTGCTGCTGTTCCGATTAAGTTTTCCGTTCCGATAAAACAAAACAATTGTATGAAAATGTTGACATTTTCGGGGGATATCGTAAGGAAAAACTTTAACCGTAACAGTAGCAAAAGTCCCTTAAAGGTCAATTTTTGAGAATGTTTAACACATTTTGGGCTCTGAAAGAACATGATTTCCACCCACAATGGCCATAAAAAGACTATGATTGGGTTGAATTGAAGGGGCGCTTTAGATAGAGTTGTCCAAACGGAAAAGTTTTATTCAGGAACTTTTGAATAAAAAAGAAAAATAATAATATTTCACTTTCTATTGTACGATACTGTTAAAAATTTTCCCTTTGAATATTCTTCTTCTAATTTTTCTGATTCCCTTGACTCCCATTGGAGCTTAGCTCCTAAAACCCTACCAAAATCCCCACCCCCATTTGAGCAATTTTTCCCCTGATAACTGCAATCGTTCCCTTTGGAGCAATCACTTTCGTGTTGGGCACAGTGGCTATTTGGTGGACAAAAATTTTGATTTTAATGAAACTTTTTTACAAAAAATGTATGAAGCCTAACCACTGTACGGCGTCGCTTCCACACAAGTTTAATTTAGAGCTGTATCAATTCCGACTGCTTTGACTGTAGGCTATTTGCAAATATCACTTTTCCGTTCAATCCATAGCTTTTTAATCAGAATACGTAGAACATTTTTCAATAAGGCATTTCGTTTTTGCTTTTCTATTGACCTTTTGTAAACGCTCGGAGTCAAAAGGTTGCATTTCACTCCAATAACTCGATTGAGCGAAATTTTTCATTGGAATAAAGTGCCGAAAAAAATGTTTTATTGCTTCTTCGTCAAATTCGAAATAATCCAAAGATTTTCTTCCAAAGGACAACGTATGAATATTTAAGAGATGTTAATTTAAAATTTAAAAGAAATTAGGTCATCTTTAAGTTCGTCGCGCCATAGGAAGAACCACTTAAAATAAAATGTGCAAAAAAATGAGAAAAAATTATAAGAAAAAACTCTTGAAGGAAAACTTGACCAAAAGGGGCCTCCACTAACTTTCCGCAAACATTCTTAAATAAGTCTTCTTCGTGGCAGGAAAATTTCTTAGTTTCCGTTTTTTCTTCTTCATTTTTGAATGTTTATTCTGCCTTTTTTTTAAAGGTTGTAGCCTCAGAGCTCGCAGCGAAAGAGCAAAAGTTTCGTTTTTATGATATTTTTCTTTGTTCCTCGGCTGCAAATCAACAAACTCTTTTAGGGAGAAAAAAATGGCAGAAGGACGATTTTTTTTTAAATTATTTTATTCTATTTCATTTTTTGTTTTTTGTTGTTGTCGTTGTTGTTGCTTTTGTCTCCCTTGAGCGCATTTGAATTTACGTAAATGAACTCAAAGAAATTTCTTCATTTTTTTTTTTTTTGTTCTTCTTCTGGTGTTTGCTCGTTTGCGTTAGTTAGTTAGTCCAATTCACAAATAAGTGCAATGAACTTGGCTGCCATTGGGTGGGCTGCAACTCTTACACAGCGTTGCATTTGCGAATTTCTGAACGGAAGTAAATTTAGCTGACGGCTGCCAAGTCAATTCAATCAGTGTAGGTACAACGTATGAAAAGCCAGTGCAACAAATATGTCTGCCCCGGCCCGAGTGGGTCGTGTGTGTGTGTGTGTGTGTGTGTGCGTGGGCCAAAGAATTTTTCAAGCTCCGACATTCGTGAACATATCCATTTATACATATTTGTATAAGTATGTGTGTGTGTGTGAGTGTGTGCATTGGCTTTTACATTGAATAATGAGTGGATGCTTGGAGGGAGTTTTTTTTTTTTTGGGCTTTTTGTTCAGCCCAGCATTGCAGCGTGTATGCAACATGTGCAAACATGAAAATACCATGTCGTAGGTGCGTACGTGTATGTTTAGGCAAATGTCGAGCATATGTGGTGCGAAAGGAGGTTAGGCAAATATTTAAAGTGGCTTTAAGTTAAGTCAAACAATAGAGAAGAATGGAAAGTGGTAACGTACTTTGACTAAAGAATTGCTCCCGCCTCGGTTCGTTTAAACGAGACTATGGCAGATTTTGCTTTGATGTGGCAGAATAAAAAATTCTTTAGATTATTGTTGGATACCTACATATACCTGCATAGAAATCTTATAAAATGACTTTATATATCCACCTATTGTATTGAAGATGCATTCTGAATTGCTTTTGATCTGAAAATTTCATTATGTATGTGCATGTATGTATGTATGTGCACATGACGAGGCAAAAGGAAAATCCTTTTTGTCGATAGAAATTTATTGCGGAATTGCAAAAGCCGAGCACATTTTTGGAGCAATCAACGATTGATGATGAGATGACGATGAGGAATTTCTTAGTAATTTTAGTTGGCTCAGCGCGTTCCATTCCAATCAGTGTGCTCCATCGGATCGAACCTGTTGGCCAGTTTGTCATTAGATGCGACGGCATCAACGTTAGCTTCGAACAGGATTTTCCCCTGCGTCTCATGCAACGCCAGCCACTCAACTCACACACATGCTGTAGGTGCAACGGTAAACACGGTCACTCAATGTCTGCCTGCTTGATTCCTTTTTGCTGCTAACCTGCTCGTTGACTAGGTTACATCTATTCATGTTGTTTACGTTTACGAATGCGATATGCGATACGTTGAGGAGAGAGAGAGAAAAACAAAAACACAGCGAAAAAAGAGGGATAAAGAAAAAAAACTTGTTGGCTTTCGCATTTACTGTAAGTGGGTCACTGTGCGCTTGACGTTGCGTAGTTACGGTATATCTTACTGGAATGTGTCATCGATTGGTTCAACTGTGTTGCTATGGATGTTGTATGTTGCCGCATTGCCAAGCATCGTCGATGAGTTCGTAGTTGAAGAGATGCTAGCTTCATGATCATCTTCATCGCAATGATCGTTGTCATAGTGATTAGCATTGGTGCGACTTGTTTCGTTAGCTTTTTCGACCAAAACAACTTTATTGGCAGCCAGTGGAACGTGTTAGGCGCTACAGCTAACCGCAACTGATCGCACGATCGAAACCTGTATTGACCAATCGATACGACACAGCTAAACGGTACAGAGATCTGGCCTTTGCGATTTATTTTTTCAAGGAAAACAAAATACGCTCTCGGTTCGTCATCATCTAGAATTAATATTCACAAGCACATA